>JASDQU010737931.1:42074-86898 GCA_032191745.1 Picea mariana
ATATATATATATATATATATATATATATATATATATATATATATATATATATATATATATGTATGTATGTATGTATGTATGTATGTATGTATGTATGTATGTATGTATGTATGTATGTATGTATGTATGTATGTATGTATGTATGTATGTATGTATGTATGTATGTATATATATACCAAAAAATAAACAAATAACAAAACATAAGTTTGAAAAAACAAAAAAAAACACATTTCAACTCTCGCGCGAGCTCGCTGGAGTGGGAGAATTTCGATGTCAGAGAAGAGAAGGAGTGCACACAGAGGAGAAGGAGGGCACGTAGAGGAGAAGGAGTGGAGGTTAGGGCACACACAGGAGAAGGAAAGGAGGTGAGGGAACGCAAAGGAGTTTAGGGCACACTGAGTAGAAGGAGAGGAGGTTAGGGCACACAGAGGAGGTAGGTCGCACGAAGAGGAGGAGAATGGGGTCAGGGAAGAGAGGAGGGCACGTGGTGGAGGAGAATGAGAATGAATTTGAGGGCAGAGAGGAGGGAACATGAGGAGAAGGAGAAGAAGAAGGAGGTTGAGGAGAAGGAGAAGGAGGTTGAGGGAAAAGAGGAGGGCACGCGGAAGAGGAGAAGTAGGTAGACCTGCGCACGAGGAGAAGGAGAAGGAGGTTTAGGATAGTGAGGAGGGAATGGGAGGAGAAGGTCAGGATCAAGGGCATGATGGATAGAGGAGGAGGATGGAACACCATTTGAAACCTGTGCGCAAGGAGAAGGAGGTCGACAATCAATTCAACATGGTATTATTTCTCTTCTTTTAAGTTTTCTGGTATTTTTATCTTGAAACATGCCATGAACATGTTCACATTCTCCATTTTATATTTCAATATTGGGATCATTAGTATCCCATTCATTACTATAGATTCTCAATGTTTTTCCACACATCTTACAAACCACTACTAAAATAGAGGGAACCCAACACCATCAATGAAAAAAAAAAATTAAATAAATGACAATGAGAGAGATGTGACCGTATGTCAACTAATTTGTCCCTTTAAAAAAACTTCATTGATGTGAAAGGGAGCAATATGTCTGTGAGAAAAAACCAAACATCTAGCCCCCCCACATACATTCAATAAGGTGTGTGGGATAAACACACCCTCAAAACAACAAAAAATTCATAAGACAATACCTAAAATCCTAGTATCATTCTTAGATCTTAATGTAAAGGCTTTGATCCAACACCTTAGGCCTATGAACCACTACCAAAATAAGGGGCATTCAACACCATTGATGAGGTAAAAAAAATAAACTACAATTCAATTCTATTATTTCAATCCTTAAAGATTATGCTCACCACCCCCATCAATATCTCTTTTGTTTTGAGAATGTTAGGGCCAAAAGCCACTCATGCAAATCAGACTTAAAAAACTATAAATGAAGTAAAATTCAACTTTAGGTTTGGCATAGTACTCATGTAGAAAAAACCATAAAGGGAAAATATTGCATGATCATGCAGACTCAAAATGCTTTATAGCACCCAACTAAATTATATTCTCCCTCAAATTTGAGATTCAAATTCCACCACTTGTCCTTTTGAAGCTTCCATGTTGTGATCATCAATACCACATAGTTGAATATCATTAGTCCACACATCCATTAAGTCAACCCTGATATTGTTAGTGTGGCAGTATGACACTTTCTAGGATTTTCATATGCACCTATAGTCTTTGTTTACTAATCACGTCAATGTTTTATCTTCACCCACTATGCATATGTTCCATCCTTGTCTCATCTTGAATGAACACCATGTAGGGAAATCTTGTGCTTTTAATTATATTTCATTCCAATTGTACTCCATGTCTCATCCCTTCAATTCTACATGGTTTTTTCTTGGACCTAAAACATTATGGAATTTGATTTTGGTTCGAGCTCAAGTCAATGGGAAGTGTTGCACAGCTAGACAACATAAGAATCTCACTCCACCCATTCTAGTATTGGACCGGAAATATCATAAAACACATGTTAAAACTTTATGAAACAATATGAATTGTGTATACACAATGACACTAAGATCATTGTATTTTTTGACATCAAAATAATTGTGGCCCAAAGAAACTAAAGTAGTTTCCATACAAACAAGTTTCTTAAGAGAAACATGTTAAAGTATAGCCCCTAAGAGTTATCCAAGTTATATGCAAGAATGTGATCCTCAATATTATCCTCTTCATGCACATTAATTTCTTCATGTTCCTCTCAATCTACTATTGGTGCACAATGATCCATGTGCTAGAGTTTTCAGTCCATATCTTGACGAGGCAAAATTTTATGAGCTACCTCTAAATTTAAAATTATAGAAAATAGATAATAGAGTCAAGAAACAATAAAAAAATAGGATCTTATTGTGGCTTAGGTAATAGAAGCTTGAAACAATTCTATTTCCTTTCTTTTGGATATGGCAGCTAGGGGCATTTATTAGAACACCTTAACTAGGTGTGTTTATTATGAATAATCGTTTACCAATTTATCGTATATAAATGGTACTATGTGCTCATATATGGTATGAATTGTCCATACACAAGGACAGTAAGATTGTCATATTTCTTGACATCACAATGATCATGGCCCATAGAAATTGAAGTAGTTTCCACACAAACAAGCTTCTTAAGAGAAACATGTTGAAGTATAGCCCCTAAGAGTTATCCAATTTATCTGCAAGAATGTGATCCTCAATATTCCTCTTCATCCATATCAATTTATTCATGTTCCTCTCAATCTATTATTGGTGCACAATGATGCATGTGCTAGAGTTTTTGAACCATAGCTTGATCAAGGAAAATTTTAGGAGCTACCTCTAAATTTAAAAATATAGAAAAACGATAATAGAATCAAGAAACAAAAGGAGCTTACTATGGCTTAGGTAATAGAATCATGAAACAATGATCAAGTGATACAAAAGAAGATGAAAGATAGCCTATTGATAACAATATTTTTTCATTGGGACCACAAAGCTCAATAATTATATCAAACCCTTTTATTGATGTTTCAATTACACAAAACCTTCTATGTTTGATACTTATGCAAAAATAATTAGATTGCACTCTTGGACACCAATTTGACTTTATTTTGGTATTTTGACTACAATTGGTAATTTTAGAACCAATTCTACTATCATTGTCATGAGAGGAATATTAAAGGAGCTAGAGTACAATGATTAAAGAAAAAAATTATGAGTGAATGGGAGTAATGTGAAATTATAAAACCATGATGAGAACATAAGTTCCTAATAAACATGGAGTTACCTTTGATGTCCTGAGGAAGATAAAATAAAATAGGACAATATAGTTATAATTTTAATAAAATAGGCTTGTTTTTTCTCGCTTGCAGCCTAACATGTGTTTTCTTTTTTACCACCATGGTTTAGTTGGTTTCATCAACCTTATGGACTTGAGGAGCTAGAGGAGGTTGGGTTTACACATTAACTTTCCTAACATAGAATGGACAATCTCTTTTATGTGATCTGTAAGAAAGTATTCAAAATATCAATATACATAAACACAAAACATATTGTTGTAGAGTACTAGTTAACTATTGTCGAAATTTCTGCTATATGTGCCCTATTATTTTACACATTACGTATTAGTTTTCATATTTCCAATTTTTTGTTGTGAGTTTCTACAAGTTTCCCTTTATGCTCATTACATCATATCAAATGTAAGTCAATTCTATCCCCCTTGCCTCCTTCGGAATTATATAAAAGTTCCACGATGCCAATGGGAGGCATCTCTTCTTGGATGTAGGTTGTTTCCTCCAAATTTCAAATTGCCTATAAGAAGCATATTCAATTTCCTATATCCTATAGTAGAAGGAAAAAAGAAAAATAACAATAAATGTCTTTCTCGAAAGATATTGTTAGCTATGGTGGTGATTCTCCTTGCAATTAGTACATCTTGAGAAAATTGTCTATGAAGGTCATTGTCAAAGTTGTTCAACACCCAATTGCATAAGTCTGATACAAGTACATCAATTCTAAAGGGGATTCCTAAACACCTTATAATATATCCCATATAAATAAATTCCCATTTTTTAACAAGCTAGTTAGGGAATTCATCCTACCAAATAATAAGGGCCTCTGCCTTTTCCTTTCTGACCATTGCACATGTTGTCCTAGTGAAGATATGAAAACACTACATGATTCCTTCTATGTTTGAGAGCAATGTTGTTTGCAAGATGCACATTAAGCATTTGTTCTCCATCAAGAATGAGAATTCCTCTAATCCACCCTTGGAACCACTCTTCAAGATGCAACTATATGCAACTATATGAAACTATGCAATTATATGCAACTTTATGCAAAAAATGCAACTTATGCAACTATATGCAACTATATAACAACTATATGCAACTATATGCAACTATAAAACTATATGCAACTATATAACAACTATATGCAACTATATGCAACTATATGCAACTTATCCAACTATGCAACTATATGCAACTTTATGCAACAATGCAACTTATGCAACTTATGCAACTATATTGCAACCATATTGCAACCATATTGCAACAATTTCGTATGCAACTATATGAAAATATGCAACTATATGCAACTATATGCAACTATGCAACATGCAACTCATGCAACTTTATGAAACTTATGTAACTTTATGCAACTATATGCAAGTTATGTAACTATATGCAACTATATGCAACTTTATGCAACAATGCAACTTATGAAACTATATGCAACTATATTGAAACTATATGCAACTGTGTTGGTACCACAAACGTATATTGGCACAATAACTTATCTTCTTGTTTTAATGAGTGTAGGTACCACCAAATAGGTATCTGTCGGATCTATCTTCCTTGAGTGATGATCAATATATACTAAGAGAGGTTGAAAGTGAGACATGTTGTACTAGATCTACCGGTTCTAGATCAACTAGATCTGAAAAGGTAAGGAAAAGATTTCGTAAACGCGTGCAATTTTTTATTGCCAATGGAGGGTCATATAATTATTATGTTGAGAGCATAGGTGACATTGATTTTACCTTGAGTTATAAACATCCAGTGCAATGATGGGCACCTAAGGAGCTACCTGAAGTGGACACATATTTCTTCATCAGTGGGAGGATGTATCGCATTGCTCCTTTGTCCTTACATGGATTGGGGTTATTTTCCATGGATGGCATGAAGGTCATCTATGGCACTGTAATTGAATTGATAGAGTATGTCGGACCATTATACAAATAAAATCACTGATTGATGTTGGTCTGATATACGCGAAGTATGCGGAGATACGGAGCTGCCACAAATTATATACAACTAGTAGATAACAATCAAAATAAAGGGGAAACTATATATATTGATGGAAGGCCAAAAGCTACTAGAAACATTGCGGGATTTATAAATCATACATGACCAGTGGCAACAACTAAGAAACCAAATTGCATATTTGAGGGATGCGAAGGAAATCGTATATTTGTATGTGCAACAAAAATAATAGTTTCAGGTGAAGAGTTGTTTATCGATTACAACATAAATCGAATAGATGGAGGGTGTGCAGCTATGGGGGTAAATATCTTACATACCATTCAACTCAACCTTTGATCAATCATTGTTACAATTTATCGCTGCAATATTTCAATTTTTTACTGCATATATTTCATTTTTCATTATTTATTTTTCATAACTCTTGTTGATTAATTTATTGTGTCAACATTTATCCAGGGTGACCATGAGATATCACAGGCTACATCTATCCAGGGTGACCATGGAAAGGCACCCACTGTGCCTCAGTAGGTAAATGTTAAATATAGTAACAACTTATGACTACAACAACTAAATTTCACAAATTTCATTATTTTTTTCTGATATTACTGCAATATTTCATTTTCTTAATGTTACAGGTGAATTTCATAACTTTTATTGATTGATTTATTGTGTCAACATCTGTTCAGGGTGACCATGGAAGGAAATCACCCACTACATATGTCTAGGGTGACCATGGAAAGGCACCCATTGTGCCTCACCAGGTAAATGTTAAATACAGTAACAACTTATGACTACAACAACTAAATTTCTGAAATTTCATTATTTTTTTCTGATATTACTCCCATATTTCATTTTTTAAATGTTACAGGTGAATTTCATAAATTTTGTTGATTGATTTATTGTGTCAACTTCTATCCAGGGTGATCGTGTCCGAAAATCACCCGCTACATCTGTCTAGGGTGACCGTGGAAAGGCACCCGTTGTGCCTCACCAGGTAAATGTTAAATACAGTAACAACTTATGACTACAACAACTAAATTTCAGAAATTATGTTATTGCTTTTCTTATATTACTGCAATATTTCATTTTTTTAATGTTACAGGTGAATTTCATAACTTGTGTTGATTGATTTATTGTGTCAATATCTGTCCAGGGTAACTGTGTCCGAAAATCACCCGCTACATCTGTCCAGGGTGACCGTGGAAAGGCACCCATTGTGCCTCGCTAGGTAAATGTTAAATACAGTAACAACTTATGACAACAACTAAATTTCTCAAATGTTAAAGTTCATCTCATTAATTTTATTCATCAATGTATTGTGGCATTGTCAACATGGGAAGGCTCCCACTGAGGATATTGATGAGGATGAAATATTTTATTCGACTAACCCAATGACAATTGTAACGAAGGCCTTGAAGAAGGATAACATAGAATATCTAGGTTTTCTTAGCAAAAGACCCCTAACACGGGAGGACAGGGAAAGAATTGTAGAGCTACAACATACAATAACTAATTTTGGGGTAAGTGGCATCTTCACATATTTTTATCAGCTATGACAATTTCATATCCATTTTTTTGTTTTATATTTTGTATATGATCTGATAAAGTAAAGTTTTCCATTTGTAGGAGTTTTTAAACCTTGTGCGTCGGGAACCTGTCGATCCTGCAACTACTATAGGTAGCAGTGATGGTCCAATGAAAAACAAATGTTGACATAGAAAAGTGCAAGTGAGGTTTTTTGAGCCTCCTTAGGTTCCCCTCGAATCCATTGATGAGAGAAATGATTTTGACCGACATGACACGCCGAAGCATGATGAGCCGAAGCCTGGGACTCCACATGACTCTGGAGAGGAATGTACTGTAGATGGAGAGGAAACTATTATGCATGGAGAAGAATGAATTAAAAGCATCGTATCACTAGATGTCACCTTTTCTGGTGGATGACACATGTGTTCCGATCAAGATTCAGAAGATTGCAGGTAATTGTTAATTAATTGATTCATTTTTTTCATGAAATTGGAATGGACATTTGTTGAGATTATTATAAATTAATGGATAACACGTTTCTGCAGGAAACAATGTTTTCTATAGAAACTTAAATGAAAAATCATTGGATCTATTTGGCCCCACCATTTGCACATGGTGGAATGGCCAAGATAGTAAAAAGAAAGATGATTTAATAGACCACATGGTAAACTTGTTCGGAAACACTTTCAACAAGAAAGTGGTTACAAAGTTAGTCAGTGAGAATTTAAAATATACCAAGGCCCAGTATAGGGAGAAATTGCAATTAGACCTCAAGCACGAGCGCCCTCCCATGGTTCCAGAGAAAGAGTGGAAGGCCCTGATAGAGGATGGAAAGGAGAACTTGTTTAAAAAATAAGGAAGACGTCCACAAGCTAGTCAAGCAAGGTACACCACATGTCATATTATTAGTGAAATATGATCATTTATGTTTTTCTTTCATGTTTTAAGTAACAATTCTGATATCTAATGTTTTTCAAAAATTCCATATGTAGGCTACCAGACACCTCCAAAGAAACCAAGGCCAGAGTAGAAAAACACGGCTAGCATAAACTAGGCCGGGGTGTCTATGGAAAACTAAAATCCCAAATAGTAATATTTAAATGATTAATTGTGGTTAATATTTATTAAACAGTAGCGAACAAATATATGTTTTTGTTATTGGTATTTTTAATGGTGCCATGCATTGCAGTTAAATATGTTCGACACTGTTGCCACCTAGGAGGACCTAAATCTTGGTTACAAGCACAGTTTTAAAAGTGTTATTGAATATACAAAAATCTTGGGCCAGACTCCTATCTCCCTAGCCATGTAGGTAAATCAAGTGAATAAGGAAATCGCAATAACATGCTTGTAAAGTCTATTCATATTTTATTATATCACCCTTAACTAAGTATTTATGTTTGTTTTCAAGCAACAATGCTACCGTAGAAGTGAATATAGCGGTATTCAGCAGACACCATGTAATACAAGGGTGCACATGTCCAATGATAGTGGAGAGTAGAGTACCCATTTCGGTATGTATGCTTCAGAATTAGAAACATTTACTGTGATTGTAGATATTTATTTCCTGACTTATACTTATATATTATCTTCTCAAAATTGAAGAGCATGTAGCTAAGGAGGGTGAACTATGAGAGGAACCAATACTTGGACAAGAAATTAACGCACTAATTGTCATAGCTACACATACAGGTAAAGAGCAATAGTGTAATGTTAATCAAAATAATGAATTAATTATTTCAATTATATTTCAACATATCAATATGATCATTTTCGTCGTTGCAGTTCACGACCTTGAACAGATGCCTCAATGCTCTTCTCAGTGATGTACCAGAATTATGGTACATGAGTGCATGGAAACACAAAAAATAGAAGGACAGGGCACACGAAATACAATGTTCTTAGATGATTATGATACCCCAATTGTCAATTTTATGAATGTAAAGAAACATAAATCAAAGAAAAATTAGATGTATAAATTCATGACTTGTATTTGGATGTTTATCGATGTTTATATTTTTATATGTTCATATGTTTTGATGACTATCCTAGTTATGCATGAATGTCTATATGTTTTCTATATAAATAAAATCATTTGTTGGGTATGGGGAATTGAGAGAGATGTGAGGGGGGGGAGGGGCCATATGAGTTTCCACATTCACATGGTTGGCCCTGTTCAGTAGAGAATAACCTATTCTCAAAACAAAGAGAAGCTCATTAAGGTATGCAACCATTTAATTTTTTTCTAGAGTATTTTACATAACTAAATGCATGTTTATTTGCTTACATATTATTTACTCATAAAAAGAATTTGTCTTTTATGATTCATGCAGGTCTTGGTGATGGAAATGCATCTCGTGGACAACTCTTATCAAGTTTTATGGGCTAATGGATCTGGCAAAAGGACAATGATAAGGTAAGGGTTTTGACGTGTTTTTTAAAGTAGGTTTTATACTAGTAAAAGTTCACAATCCTCATGAAAGGATACAATTGCATTTTTGGTAGACAAGCATCAATTTGTTTAACAAAGTATGAATCATAGACTGTGGGAAAAACCTTTTTTTGTATTCTTACATTGACCAATACAACTATAACAGATTTTTAGTACAAAATCTTAACCACACACATATATGAACCCTAAGTAAACAAATGATAGAAGATAAAGGGAGAATATGTACTGATAGGAGTGAATGAAGATAATAATATGAATAATGGAATGGATACGGAACTCTAGCCTTGAATTGAATGATACTTGCATCCAACATGTCTCATTGTAATGTATATTGTGATAGTTGTGTCTTCTCACTATAATGTATGTTTCTATGTCCATCATGGGATTCCTAGAGCACCACCTATCATTCATGATACAACACATAGTAGTCAAGAATCCCATCCATTTCTAATGTGTGCAAGTACTGTATGATTAACTAATCATTTGTATCCTTAATTATGAGTTATCAATCTTTACTATCACCATATTATTCTAGTGAATGTAGATTTATATTTGAAGTTTTGAATATTAGTGAAGAATTAAAGAACTACAGCTTCCATGAAAAATATATCTACATTCAACACTTTATGAGCTATCCCAACATTGTTCCAATTGTGGATTTTCGAGAGGTGATTAGGTCCCACATTTTATTTACCTAGTTTAACCACCACTTCAAAATCAAACTCCTAAAATAGTAGCAAACATCGATAGAATTAACCTTCCAGCATTGTATTGTTAACTAAATACTTGACCACTAAATTATCAATGGACAACCTGAAGGACTAGTCTAGAAGATAATACTTGAAATTTTGTAGCATATACGCCATCACCAAGCCTTTGCCTTTCATGGTTGTGTAATTAAATTTTTTTCCTAGAAAATTACCTGGGGTGGTGTAGCATGTGTTCCCCCAGCTATGCCAACATGTTCCCAATGCAATGGTAGTGGAATCCACATGGACATGGAAAGAGCCCAATGCAATAAATTGCATGTTGGGTTCTTGGAACAGTTCAAATTATTTTGATAATAATAAATTTGATCTGTTCTACCGAGAAGGTCTAAGGTTCGAGCCTATATAGCCCTATACATTCCACTAAGTTACACTAATCTTATATATATATATATATATATATATATATATATATATATATATATATATATATATATATATATATATATATATATATATATATATATATATATATATATATATATATAGATGTCCCCTCATAGTACCTATGACTTGGACTTTCAAATTCTTTCGGATCATATCAATATCTTGTCCTTATCAATATCGTTGGATGGGAACATGGGTCAACACAAGCCTTATGTCTAGTAGGTTCCTAGTGGGTAAAATATGCCTACTTCTTTAGCCATGAGAGACTTTATCCTTGTTCTTGTCTTCCTACTCTTTACATTTATTATCTTTGATGTTATACTCGCTTGATAGGATTAATGTTTTATGAGTAGATGAAACTCATATCTTGAGCACTGTTTCAACAATGTCTTGGGCTATGTCCTCTATCCATAGAGAATGGGTGCTTTTTTCTTTTTGGTTTATGTTTTGAACTGTTCTTCTCTTCTTTTTAAAGTAGCCCCCTTTAGTGTTGGGGCCATCCTACCTAGTGACCTTGTTAGTAATCTTCTACTTCCCCCTTTTTTTTTGTGTTGTAGAAGCCACTTCCACACCTATGGTGGACTATGAAGATAGAAATTCATCTTCAGATATCTTAAAAAATTGATCCCAAATAACCTTGTGTTTCTATCTTGCTAGGGCATCAATGATAATAAACTTAATAATCCCATTATGGACACATGCCTTTGGATTTCCTTCTTTCAATCTTGGGGGCACTTAGCGCATTGTGGAGAATGGGTGAGAAACTTAGAACTTGAATTGGGTTTAAAATGAGTAAAGTTGCATTCAAAATGATTCCTTTTGGTGCATACTTTATCTTTGAAATCACCACATCTTGTGATGATTGTTTTACTTCATGTCAACATACTTACCTTTTTTGCATAGGCCACAACCCTTTCACTTAACTACTGGCACCTTGTTATGGATTGAAATTGATTGTTATGGATTAGCATTGCAATCCCCTCTCCCCAACTTATATTTCAAATGATCATGTTTGAAACACTACATAACTATGGCCCAATTTTATAAGAATGGTATAAGTATGGGATGGTAAGAGTATTGGAAAACTAGATAATGCTTAACATTGTATTTAAACAATGCAATAACTTAAATCAATGATAACATAGGTGATAACTTGTAGACATGATAAATGAAATTATATCTGATGAAAACGTATTGAGAGATTCTTGATTTGAGAGGTAGCTTGAAGACAGCAAAGTCTCGGCATGAGTTTTCATTCTATTTGCATGAGGAGACAAACTCTGTAGCATAATTCTATTTTTAGCAAACTCTGTAGCTAGGCCTATTTTCTTCTTAGGAGTTTGCATTGGTAGCATACTTGTAGGTGTTGAAGTTTGTAGTAGAATGTACACCGCTAGAACAGGGAGGATGTAGGATGAGAACTTTGTAGCAGTATGACAATGTTGATATTTGGGCATTCTGATTGTGATAGAAGGATGTAATTTTGAGAAGTAATATTTTTTTTTCATTTAATTCCTTGTAGTTAATGAAATAGGTGAGGGTTTATATGATATCAAGCTAATACCTTTGAAGTCTCCTTCTTAGCCTAAAATTGTTAAGCAATGTACATTGTCTTTTGATAGTGGAATTGGTCTTACAATGTACATTATCTTGAACTTGTAGCCAACCTATAAAAATGATACCTTGAAATTTTGGAGAATTCTTTATTTTGATCGATTCCATAGCTCTAATTGAATGATGGTTCATTTTTATTCATCTTATTGATAATGAGTATACTGGAGTGATCTTTTCTCTGTTTATGCGTTACTTGGGGTAGTAACCTCTTGTAGAGTGCTTGAAATATTGGCAGCCATAATGTTTTTAAATAATCTTGTGAGTATAATGGTTGGATGTTGAATATTTATATATGACTCTGGAAAAGATCTCTGGAAGCCCTAGTTCTTCCATGAAAACTCGATGAAATTGGATTGCCTAATAAATGATGATTTAATTTAATGAGACCCAGCATAAATTACTCTAGATTATGCACTGTTAAATACCATATATTTAGCTTGAATAATAGTCATCACTATAGTATTGATGCAAATCTCTAACAACATTATAGATGACATCCATATTTTAAATGTACTCAGACATTCTATAGAATGGATTCTATATCAAATATCTTAGTGGCAGTGACATTCTTTACAAAACTTGATTTTGATAGTTGTGTGATCCATTGTTTCTTTACCTATGTCACTCAACCTCTATGTTGAAGATCATCTATCAAGATGTTGTGTAGATAGTATGAGATATCCTAGAGTTACCGAGCTCAACAACTTTTGTAAGTCTATTATATTGAGGGATATATGGTTGATGCTTATCCTATTTCTTGAAACTTGTAGTTGGATCCTTGATACTTCTATAATGCCATCAAAGAAAGTTAAATAGGCATAAATAAGGTATAATGTATTTGAAATGACGTAGAGGGGAATCATTAGGATAATTTTTCCTTTTTTTAATATTTTTTCTCAGAATAGACTTCCATTTTTGGTTTTCAGTTTTGTTATGCCTAGTGGTGCCTCACAGAGGTTTTCAGCATGAGGAAACATTTTATTCCATAGAATAAGACTTTCCGGGAAACTTAGTTTTCAAGCCAAGCTCCATCTTAAGATGCCTCAAAATAAGTTTTCATCATAAGACATATATATTTCATTTAATTTTTATTTTTTTCATGAGATGGTTGTTTTCTTCTGTATGGAAGGTAGGGGTTCCATCAATCACAACCAGTTGTGGTTGGGCTTCATAAGGTCCTAAGCCTCCTCGTTGTTTTTGGATTCATATTGATTCTTCTATTTGAACTCAGGAGGAAGAAAAACATGGTCGTTATGAATTCCAATATATTTCCTTGGCATAAACTAATCGACTTCTTGGAGGAACATGCATATACAAAATATTAGGTGGAACCATTTGTACTACTACTTGCATTTCATGCTAATATACCTTTATTCTATTTGACCCATACAATAGTTTTGCTTCTGAATAATCTTTTGAGATTTTTTTTTTAAGTTGATGTTTTTGTTTCCTTTCTATAATTAATTTTGAGTTCTTAGTTCTTGCATTGGGTAGCTCACTCTTCCTTGCAAAACACTTAAAATCTTAACTTGAATTTGTAGAAAACGGCTTTGCACTATCATCTTCTTATCACCTTTAATGATAGTTTGTGGCAACCATGCTTTTTTTAAATAATTTTTATAAATATCAATGTTATGTCTTTTAAGATTATGGGAACCTGGAATTCAACTTTCACTCCAAATACTCTTCGAAAACATACTTCTTACGAAATTGTTCCTCAAATTACTCCCATGTCATAGAAAAAGTACTCCACCCAAATTGTGGTTTTAGAGTTATCCACCATAGTAAGTCACTTTCCTTAAACTATTAGATGGCCAACCTAGCCTTCTTATTACTATAGTGATTTCATAGAGAAAAGCATAGGTTCATATTTTCCAACCATGATTCAGATTATGCTGAGAACAAAATGAGACAAAAACAAAAATAAAGAAGAGATATGGAAGAGGTGGATGGCCACCGACATCCACCTGGATCATTCCTCCCCCCTTAGGAAGCAATGGTCCCCATTGCATAAAGTTCCCTTGGGATATCAAAGTACTTCTGCTAAATTTGAACCTTGGTGAGTCACTTGCCTTGTTGAAGTAGATGTCCTTATTGTACTTTGCCTGTGGAAAGATGTCATGAACTTTGCTACAGTGTAGTCTAGTGGGGAAAATATGTGTATGAGTCTTTTGTCTTGGTGATGTGTGGCAAGCTGCATGACTCTGCCCAAGGATTATGAATTGAGCTAGTAGTGCTCATATTGTAACTCTATTTCACATAATAATACAAGCTAGGTGTTATGCACTACTAGCGCTACCCACACTATGTATCTCTGTCTCTTGTATGTTTCACAAGTGTTCTCTCGTTTCACATGTTTCGTGATTGTATACTTAAATGAGACACCAAATATAGACTTAGCTAGATTCAAGGACATGTCGTACTTTCTACAACATGGAAATAGTTTCCTCGGGTGATTAAAAGTATCTCCTGATAGCTTGGAATGAATATTATGGTCATCGAGGTAAACCTAAATAATCATACCAATTAAGTCATTGAATTTTATGTGTGTATCTCTCTAAAAAGTCGCACCTGCATTGATTAGAACAAATTTCATGCATTCAAAAGTGAAGGTTCCCCACTGAGTAGTGAAGGTGGTTTTATAATGATCTTCTCACTTGAGGTGAATTTGATCACAGCCTAAGAATCCATCAAGCAGAGACATAATTTGGGATCCTACAACTTGTTGCAGGATTAGTTCCATGTTGGGGAGCATAAGGTTATCCTTCCCTCTTTCCTTGTTAAGGGTGTGAAATTATACACATAGTCAAATGTACCCATTCATTTTGTGAATTAGGACCAAGTTAGAAACCCACTAAAAGTACTTGACATGGAAGTCAATAATTATCTCTCCTTCTTCTACTTCCACCTTTGTTGCTTTTGGTTTACTTTTCGTATTGCTTCCTTTTCCCTTTTCTTTTTCTTTTCTACTGAAGAACAAGCCTATGCATCAACTACCTATGTATCCTGACTTGCTAATGGTGTTGTATTTACACAGTTAATTGCTTCTGATACAATGGATTAAACCACCTCTATTTCTTATGCCCTTACCTATGCTTTTGAAGAAGCATATTCCTTTCTAGCTACAAGGTCAACTCAATCAAATGGATCTGTGGATGTCAGTGGTGGGACTAGATATAGAACCAGTTATGATATTGGCATTGAGTATCTTGTCAACTTCCCTCCTAATAGTGGCCTCAAAGGCTAGAGTAACTAGTTGTTGTCTTTGCCAAATATGAATAGTGTTGTATTTTATAGTAATAGCATGATGGATAATTCTCAGGTCAAAACCACAAAAGTCATCATATGAATAAACAAATACATCCCTGAATTCAAGGAATAAAGTAATATTATTTTTATTTTCTAAATCGAAACAATTAGTGCTTATAGACAAAGTTTTAGGGTCATCATTTGCACCAATATTCATAAGGATAGTGTATGATACCTTTCTCTTTGAAGCCTCTTGAAAGGATGTGTTCTTACTCCCAACATCACTTAGGGAAAAGGAATTATCCAAAGGTAGTAAGCCCTTGGGAAACTTTTTTTTGTCTATGAGAATGACATTAGAGTATCAACTTGATCTCAATAAGCAAAAAGCAACAAATGTCCCTATCATCCTGGAAAATTTGCCAAGAATCATCATTATCAAGTAGGTGAAGTTTATACAAATATATAATAGGGTGGCTACAATGGTTAGCCAATAGCTATCTCTCGAGTCTAGTAGTGTAAGGGACTAGCTTATCAACTATACAAATTTGCTTCTCTACAACTATTTCCAACTCTTCATGTAGATTCTCATGTAGATTTATTTTTTTAAAACCTATGGAAGGTGTGGCAACAACGACGAAATTTCGTTGCAAACGTTTTACTCTACCAAGAATTTTCATGACAATAGCGATGAAAGTTCGTCTTCCATACAAAAATGAGTTTTACTCTACTAAGGCTTTTCATGGAAATATCGACAAAGGTTCGTCACAATGTTCCATGCTTTTTCGTCACACATATAGCATCTGCGTCGTAAACTGTTGGTGAGTCAAGGTAAAGCGTGAAAATAGTGATGAAATTTCATCGCAACGTTCCATGCCTTTTCCTCGCACATATGGCATCTGTGTCATAAGATGTTGGTTAGTTTTTTACTTTGGCATGGTTTTTCGTCCCTATTGCGACGATGTCTTGTCGATATTGCCACGCTTTTCAAGGTAAACCTATATTGAGGATGATGACATGTGGCAGCCTTATGCCACCACTATTTCCACGAAAACCTGGTTCGTGGATATAGCGACAAAAAAAGTTCCATGAAAAATAGTCTTTTCTTTCGTGGAAAGTGCGACGGATATGTGTGGCAATAGCAACGAAAAACCATGGAAAATTTGGTCATATGTAGTAGCGAGTTGTCACTTAAAATTTGATTTGAATAAGATAAAGTTAGTCTTGCCTTGGTCTAGAGTCTTTGGGTTATGTATTTTGGTTATCATGACAATGTGAATAAACCCTCATGAGTCACATCTTTGAATTTTTCATCATCACCTTGACAAGTCACACCTCCATGTTGTACACAAGATTCCCTTTATCATCATTTATATGTTTAAGTATCAAGTCAGAGTCGGGTGTATGTGCTTCCAACTCACTAGGAGAGTTCACAGCATACTCTAAGTACATCATGCTTTCATTTGTCATCATTGAAAATTAAAGAACCATGACAGAGGATATTTCATTGTTTTCAGCACCATCTTTTAACCAATTTTTCAGTGATCATGTCATCGGATCTCCTAACAATCTTCTCAAAGTATGCAATTTTTGTTTGAATCAAGTGTTGTGAACTAGCATTGCAGAATGGTTGAAGAGGAGGGTTGGAGGTTGGAATGATTGCAAACATACTTATGAAAATTCAAATACATCAACATAAATCCAAGGTCCACCATGTACTCCACGAGAGTTTTCATGATGTTTGGGAGTAGAGAAAGGGGTTTTTGGCTCGTTTATCTATCGGCATGGTAAACTATCCCATTCTTTTACTGACGGATTTAAAATTCACTTTCATGATGTTCTGAGCCTTTCTCACCAGAAAAAATCTCCTTTAGGCCTCATCCATATTTCCCATCGCTCAGAATTCACTAGTTCCACTGATTTTCCCCAGCGCTATGAAACCTCTGTTCCAAGCGGTGCGAACTATAAACTACGAACCCTTTGTTCTAGCATTTTTGAAACCCCATATTTTACATCTTTTACAAGTTCAACCTTTAAGAGTGACCCTGCACCCCTCTCAACTCTAAATTTTTGGTTGATCAATTGTCGAACTAGGTTTAAAATATTGCATGCATCATCATGTTGTTAAATGAGACTTGTATTGTCATCAAAAACCATGTTTTAAGCAGAGAATTCACAGGTGTCTTCCTCTTATTATAACTTACAGTTGCTTTTATTTATATCTCTTGTTTGAATAATTCCTTGTCTCATTCCTAAATGTGCATAAACTAATTTCTATAAAAACCATGTACAAGGTCAACCTATTGAAAACAGTTTGTCATCAAAACCCTAGTTTCCTGTATTCCTTGTTTCATATGTCTAACTGTCATTAAAACTCACAGAAAAACATTCCTCAGCAACAGTATGGATAGTCAACAACATAATAAAACCCATAAGGGAGGGATATTGTAAGGAAAGATCCCTATCACATTCAACTCCTTGATTATGAGCCTTTGATCATGGAAGCCTTTTAGAGGGTAGGTTGCATCAATTTCTGTCAAAATATGCATAGGGGGCATCCAAAGGTAGCCAGAGAATTTGCACTCAAATTCAATGGGACCAAAACCAGAGTGGGGATGTTAGAATTTGAAGTTTCATAACTGTCCATCTCTGTTGCAACAAAGATACCCAACACTGGATAAAAATGGTTCAAGGGGATGTCATTAAGTGCTTCCTTCTCCAAGGAATTTCTTAAGCCAGAGTGTTAGAGAGACAACTTGTCCAAAGGGGTACCTTGAAGCCACATGATTCAAGGCTTTGATAATATGTTGAAGGTTATCCAAAGGTATTTTACTTGTGAGGGGAGATTTAACATGGTATATCAATATCACATCAAGCTAGTATTACACTTCATAGGGAAAGAAGCAATGAATCTCCCTTTTTACCTCTTTAGAAGCATTGGTAAGAAGGATGATAGAGTTCAAGCCAAGTCTAAGCAGGTAGACACCGGTGTCTTTCACTTTGGCCTTATTAAAATGTTGGTGATGGAAGAGTTGAGAAATAAAAACATTGATTGGGAGACATTCCTCACTGCATCTCACTTTCAGCTGAATGTTTCCCCCACTCCACAGTCTAAGATACAAATTCCTACTCCTATTGAAAGGACTGTGTGTTCAAAGGTTAGCATGAAGAAAATAGGTTTTATGATTGATATAGATGATAGAGAAAAAAATGAAGTAGAAGTAGGAGGGCCTTCACAACCTTCACATAGGGAAACTTCACCCATGGAAAATCTCACTCCTATGGAGGTTCCTTCAAGTAAATCCATGGGTCTGAGAGGAAGAAATATTGTGCTTCCTTCACCCATTGTTGCAGAAAAGGTTAATCCTATGAGGCGTTTTACTAAAAAAGCATCCAATCAAAGTGTTCCTGTGAAGGATGATGTAGCAGAAACTTCAGCCCATAGGAAAGGTAAATACAAATCTCTTGAGAATCCCATTGAAATTATTGATGTCACTACTCCTCAGCATGAGAGTAATCCCACTTTCAAGAAGCTCAAAAGAAAACTTAAATAAATAAGGGTTAAGGTTGATAAACTGAAGAGTGAAGACTCTGGATATAGGAATAAGCTTAAGGGGATAATGGGAATGTACCATGAAACTATCAAGGCCATATTTTTATCTAAAATATTTCTACCCCTCCACAGGCAACTCAAAAATCTCTACAAACAAAACTGATCTCATAAAGCTCACATCAGAAATTTAAAGGCAAAAATACATCCTTTTAAATAAGAGTTGGCCAAGAGAAATATGGACATGTTGGCTAAGTTTTCTACCAAGAGAAGGTCTAGAGTTAAAAAGTGAATATGTTGAACAGCCATAACCAATATCAGTTTTGGTCAAGTTTCTTGCATGAAGATTGGTTCCTTTGCGAGGCCATCTGACGATCTCGTGGGACTTTGAATGCTAATAAATTAGTTGAGTTTCAGACCACCTTGAGAGGTCGTTCTTTGAAATGGTATAGGAAATCCATTGAACTAGGAAATCCTCAAGGATGGGCTTTCACTCTTTCTCAACTCAAACAACAATTCATAATAGAATTATGCTTACCCCAGTCAGAACAACAAGCCCTCTCTGAGTTACATGATATTAAATAGAGAGATGGGGAATCTCTTGGGAGTATAACCAAAGGTTCAAATATGCGATAGGGAAATTATAAAACCCCATAAACGAATATCACCAGCGGGAATGTTTTATTCGGGGACTTTTACCATTAACTTGAATCTTGTTAGCCCAACAGAGAATAACCACTTTGGGGGAATCCCTAGAATAGGCTATGAAAATCGAGGTGATTGTGGGATATCCTGGAAGCTTGTGGGTGATAATACCACCCGATGACTATAATATTACGCAACTGCAAGGCCAAATTTCTGCACTAACTGACAAAATTCAAGTACTAACCATTCCTAGAGAAAGTCTCCCATGGGTATGGTGTACTAGTTTCTATATCGAGGGTCATACAATGATGGAATGTCCCATATTGAGGAGTGTGGTACCACCTCCACAACTGATGGTTCCTCCACCAGTAGGACCATCTGGAGGGATTGCACAAGTTGTAACTACAGCGTCATTCCATGGCCTAGTGCAGTACCATGCCTTCCCAAACCATAAGGGTAATCAAAATAATGAATATTGTTAAATTTGTAGAAGTCACGAGCATTCCCCGAGGAACTGCCTAATCCTAAAAAAATGCACCCATGTCTGGAACACAATTTATTGTGAATTATGTGGGTCACCAACTCACACTACCAAGTAGTGTCACACTCTGGATGCTCTTGCAGACATACTATATTGGTCTGCATTCAGGTTCGATGAAGCTTCTCAAGGCTTTGGAGGAGGAGATCGAGGTGGAGGAGGTTTCAGAGATGGGTGAAATGGTGGGAGATGACCAACTCAGTGTTATAGTTGCGATGAGAAGGGACATATCGCTATAGTTTGTCCTCTTCTGAGACATCCTTGGTGTGCCCATTGTATAAACAACACCCATACACTGACGATTTCCCTGAGTTGATTGTGAAGTGGGAACACCGCACAAGGCAGCAAGGCACCAAATTGATAAATTTTGAGCCCCCACTTGTCACTGAAGAAAAGACACCCAATATTAAAAATACTTGAGGAGGAACAAGGACTGGTGTTGATGTTGATAACCCGACTCAAAGCAATATCTACAAGCTAGTAGTGGAATATGTTAAATATGACTCCCTCGTACAAAAACAATTCTTTAAGGATGTTGTTGAGATATTTCGACGGATTTCTAATCCTGCAATATCGATGCTTGCAAACTCAAGCTATGAGCTCCAACCTAAACTCATGGAAAATTTTGTGGCACATAAAGATCCTCCATTGAGACCCCCACAGACTATAGATTTGTGGCTCCGATTATTTTCTAGCATTTTGGAAGATGAACAAATCACCAAGGAGTTGTGGAACATGTGTAAGGGGACTTTAGATATTGAAGGGAACCCAAAATAGCTTATTGTTTCTCATCTTGCAGAGAAAAATACAGGTAGAATACCGAGGAGGTAGAAGAGATTTGGAAGAGAATTTAGACTAAATGCTCATATCAATGACTACAAAATTAGCGATGTTATGATAGATTTTGGATCTGACATCAACATAATACCAAAGAATACCTGGAAGGCCATGGGTAAGCCTAATATTTTTTGTTCTCCCATTCAGTTGTGGATGGACAATAAATATTATATCTATCTTGTTGGGAGGCTACAAAATGTTGAAGTAGACTTAGTTGGAGTAAATACAATGGCTGACTTTGAGTTTATAGAAATCATGGGGGAGAAGGACCCTTACCCAATTCTATTGGGCATTGAATGGGATTATGAGAATTATGTTGTTATAGATCTTAAGAGGGAAATCATGACCTTTGAAGCGGATGGTATGAAGGTAACCCAACCTTTAGACTCTTACCAAGGTCCTCAATATCTGGACCTGGTAGAGGATAACATGGAAGAAGATTCCTTGGATCACCTCTATACAATGACTACAGGGAAGCGAGTAGACTACATTAAACCCACTGCTAATGGATTTGTATGCTAGTAGATTATTCAATCTATAGGTGAGGACTCAGAGATAGCTTTTGACAATTGGAAACATGGAATATATGAAAACTTCTCAAGGAATTGTGTGACTATAAAATTTTCCAAGTGGATTGGAGAAGAAGTTAAACACTACCCTATTTACGATGGCACTTAATATTTATGTAGTTTTCTTGTTGATTTAGAGGATAAATTCAATGCGCCAAAGCAAAGAATTCCTATAATTTATGTTGCATTAAGATCCTGTTCAGCTAGATGGTGGGCCACCCATGAGGGTAATTTCTCTTCTTGGTATGAGACAAAGCATGCCATTCAATATCGCTTTATTCCCCCATCACTGGTTACTCATCCGAACAAGGATTGAGAATCAAACAGTCAAACCTCAACTTTGGTAGCATACAATCATCCTGTCTACTTTGCCAATAGAAAGCTTTCCCAAGCTAAGTGAAACTATACTACAACTGAAAGGAAAGGTTTGGTAATGGTTTATGCTTTAAAAAAGTTTAGAAATTATTTCTTAGGCATTCATTTTAAGTTTCTTACTGATCACTCAACTTTGAAGTATCCGGTTAACAAAAATGTGTTAGAAGGTCAAATTTGCAGATGGTTCTTGTTATTCCAAGATTTTTCTTTTGAATTCATTATCAAGCCTGGTAAACTAAATGTGGGTCCATATCATTTGTCGAGACTGGAGTCGAGAGAAAGTGTCGGGTCTATAGATGATCATCTCCTTGATGCAAATATTTCCGTATTGAGGCTATTCTTGATTATCTATCAGACATTGCATTATTTTTAACCACTGGTACTATGACGGCGGGCTATTCTACGTGTCAGAAGAGGCACCTCATGGTTCATGCAGTGGATTATCAACTGATTGCGGGCCAACTATACAAATTGGGATTGGATAGTATATTGAGACGTTGTGTACTTAATCATGAATGACCTAATATTTTTTGGGAATGTTACAGTGGAGTTGCGGGAGGAAATGTAGGGGGGAGGAAACTGCTAGAAAGATCTTACACAAAGAGTTATGGCGACCTACAGTGTTTAAATATGCTAAGGAATATGCTCGGGCCTGTGACATATGTCAAAGAGTGAGGAATCCCTATTGTCATGATGAGTTACCTCTACACCTAGTCCAAGCACTACAAGCATTTGAAAAATAGGTTGTCAATTTCAACAGTCCGATAAATCCCCTACCAAGCACTCCAAGGAAAGATAAATAATTACTGCAACTGATTACCTGACTCGATGGGGTGAAGAGGAGGTTGTTCGAGATTTCTCTACATCCACTACAACACAATTTATTTTTTAGAATGTCATTACCAAGTTTCGGTGTCCTTAGATCTAGACCAGTGATCAAGGAGCCCTATTTATCAGTGACACTATCGCAACCCTTACAAGAGAATTTTCCATTCATCATCATAAGAGTAGTCCCTACCATCCGCAATCTAATGGAACTACGAAACAATTTAATAAAATCTTGGAGATGGGGCTGACTAAAGTCTGTTGGGAAAATTGGGATGACTGGGATAAGAGAGTCCCAGCTATGTTATGGGCTTACTGAACTACCACAAAGTGATTAAACTGGTATACTCCATTTCAACTGGTATATGGCAGAGAGGCAGTTGTGCTAGTTGAGTTTCTCACCCCCAATTTATTCATTGCGCAAGCTACTAAGATGATTGGGGATGACTCCCTTGTTGAGCAAGTTGAGGAACCAATGGTACCTGAGGAAGCTATATGCTTAGCAGACTTTCCTCAGTCCATGGATAAATACCGAAAAAAGGCTTGGCATGATCGGCATATAAATCATAAATCGTTTGCACAAGGTGAACTTGTGCTATTATATGACAGCAAGTATCAAAAATATCCAGGGAAACTCCAATTGCATTGGCTTGGACCTTTTATAGTTGTGGAAATCCGTGACTCTAGAGGTGTCTAATTAGCACAAATTGATGGAATTCTTTGACCGACATGGGTGAATGGTGCACACCTGAATCCCTACCTTTATTCATCATAAATAAGGTTTTGGTATGCTCTTTTCTGTGGGAGTGCGATTTGTAGGTAGGATTCCTATTTTTGTCCATGTTTTCCATTTTTGTCTTTATTTTTCTGGTTATGTTAATAATACAGTGATGCGGTCTACGCTCACGTATCCTAGAGTTTAGTTTCATTTCCAATTCATCAGTCCTAGATATCACCTTTGTGGTCAGGGAAGTCTCAATCACATCATCTCGTACTTAATGTTGTTGAAGTTTAAATTCCATGTCCTTGTGTCATCACATGGGTCGTTAAAATCCATTAGTACCTTTTTATTTTTCATCGCATCTTTGCCTATTATAGTCAATTAAATATTTACAATTTTCTATCATTTTATCGGTTAACCACATGCCTTCTTGTTACTTTCCCAGGTTCATCTGATGTCCCGTAACCAACTTTATGTTTATGCATTTAGTTGCCCCAATCATGTCGTGGATTTTTCTACGTTCAAGGGATTTAGTTGACTTTAATGCCCACTATTGTCACCCTATATAATTCAATGCATGTCGAGTGTTCCACTTCCCACGTGGTTCTTATATAATCCCCTTTTCTCGATGACCCAACGATTATTGTGTTTTCATCTCATTGCTTGTAAATTCAGTCTTGGAGCCTCTTGAGCACCCTGTAAGCATGTGTCCACGACTTTACCACCCATTGTTATTTGTTTACCAACATCAACCGGTTCCAATGGTTCACACAGTTGGTCAGGGGGGGCTCAGAATCATTGTTCCAATGGAGTTTATGGATCCATGACTCATTGTTCAAGGAAATATGCATGGGAAGGTTGAACAAACCAGGCTAGTCGACCTCGATTTTACCAACGCTGCAAAATTCCCACACATTGCTACCAATACTTACATGGATTGCACTAGATTTACCTACGGAGAGTTCCAGTGACAATGGAAGCCTAACTACATTCCCCTACAGGATTCCACTTTGTTGTGTCTCCGCGACCTACATGTCTTTGTTACTATCGAAGAATCTAGACGATGCACCAAATTTATCATTATCAAAGTGCACAACAACAACCTCTGGTTAGACCAGGCCTACCCAATCCATGTGAAGGACATACATATGCTCACTGGGTTATCTATGCAGGGCTAGGATGTCACTGAAGGCTTCCAAGGTTCTGGGAACCATGGTAATAAGAAAGGGGAATTGATCCTATATGAAAAATACAGTACAAGTCATGGAGTCCAAGGAGTGTACATTGCACCTATTAATGACGAGCGGGTCTACATGGCTTGCTACCTGATTGTAGAGAAGGTTATGTGAAAGTACATGAAGGGAAAGTGTACCCTAGATGCCTTTGCAATAACGGAGTTCAGAAAGAATGCCACACCTCTGAATTGGTGCAAATACCTACTCACCAAGTTGTTCCAATATTGTGTGAATGCCCATGACCGATTCAGCTATTTCATCTATGGATACTTGCTCGTCGCCTTAGCCATGTGGAATTGGTATTTGTTGAGGGTGCGCATTATCACTTGCAATGTCGATGGTTGTATCACGAATCTTTTTGACCCATGGCATTTTCATGTATCCACTAATGAGGCCACTCACAATGTCACCTTTGCACAATGTTACAATGACCTTGTTGTTGCAACACAGTGGCCACGGATCCCACAGGTGCTACCTAATAGGCATACCCAAAATATATGGTTCAAGATGAGCCAGGATCATACATTTGTGTGGACTCTAGGGGCGACTCCATCAATTTTTCATATGCAGTCATTACTACTTGGATGAGGCCATGTTCGATAAGGAAGTCACCTTATGGCCTGGGGTTACTATAGTAAAGAAGAAGATGGGTGTCTCCTATGTGATGCCCGCAATTGCATAAAGGTCAACTCCTACACAACCTTCTGGTGTCGAGACTAGTTCCACCAAGTGCGACTGGACACCATCCAGCTTAGAGGAAGAGGAAGTGTTTTCGAGTGCCACAGTTCATATTATGTTTTCATATATTCCCGATGATGCCACAATATCAGGTAAACAATTCTGGGAGGTCCTGACTTCGATTTTTCCTCAGAAGAATTTATGTACCAAATCCCCATCCCAATTCCTTGGTGATACTATCATCATTGAAGCCACCCCCATTTCCTCCATCCCAAATCAAACTCAAACCACTCCACTTCCATCACATACCAACCCCCCTCAATTGCATACCACCCCACCCCAGATGCACCCTAGACTTTCCACCCCATTCACTTCACCATCCACATTTGTCATCATCCATATTATTGATGACCCTCCAATGCAACTCCAATCTACCACTATCATCGAGGAATCCACCACTCCACAAAATAGTGGGACCACCACCATTGCACATACTTCCCCAGTATCCCTAGCCCATAACCAGTGTGACACAATTTTGCTAGACTCTACTACCCATCCCACCATAACTATCATTTCCATCGGTCCATTCCCATTTACTTCTCCGTAGATCCTGAAAGCCCAAGTCCCCATGCACACGACCCTCGAAACAACCAGAGACAGGGACCGAAACCCATATTATGATGGATGAGGACCCTCCATAGGACCAGCTAGATGCCCAGGATGACACTCAATCAACACATAACACTACTTCTATCAAAGAACAGATTTTTCCTTTTCTACAAGACCCTCAACATCGATGATTTATCTTGGATATTTTCTTGGAGCAAATAGAGGTGCTTGCAACACTTCCGTTGGAGGTCACAAATAGGATTGCACAAAGCCTTGTATCTCACTCACTTACCTACCCTAGATGGCATCAGTACCCCAAAATTTTCTAAGAATTCTATCACAAGAGGTTAGCCTCTTGCTTTGTAGTCTCCTTTGGATTCCATTTCCATCAGTGGACAGTTGTCCACATGAGATACACCACATATTCTACACATTATACGAGCTTCCACCTACCAGGTGGAGCAAAGGATCACAATAGTCGAGCATAACAACCAAGCCCTCACACAGCAAAAATAATTGTTGCGAGAGGTTGTCAATGAAGCAAATGCAACCAAAGAATATGAGCAAGACTTGTAGGTATAGGCCGAATCCAATGTTGTCGTCATCACAAACAAGTTTGCTCAAGTATGGATTTTTTTTCGACGGGTCCTTCCTAAGCTATCAGAAGATATCACTATGGTTGTGCCATGTGATAGATTTGACCTCATTATTGGTGCATGGTCCCAATTGGAGGCCAAGACAGATACCCTACAACAAGAGGTAGATGTTGTTGGAAGATTGGTTGTTGCCATTGATGTCAACCCTAGTCATGGGTTTTGGACCGCAAGATTGATAAAGGTATTTGGACATGAAGTACAATGCACATGCATATACAACACTCATGAATGGATAGTATACATCATGTTGTTTCCAGTGGTATGTGGCATGTCACGTGGATCCTCATGGTTCAGGAGAAATGAATTTTTGAAGATGACAAAGTGAATTGAAGAAGGAAGTACATGTAGGCCCTGAAGATAATTAAAGAAAAGAATTACAAAATAAGAAAGTGTCAGGTCAGCCCTAATGTTAAAATGAAGTGACATAAATGGTATAAATAAACATCATTATACATTCATTTTGATACAAGTCAAATTTTAGAGGAAATAAGAAGAAAACAAGGCCGAATTTCAAGGGAGGATGATGTCTTTTGGTGATGTGTTCTAAGGTATGTTATTTTCAGGTCATCTTACCATTTTTGCTATAACTTTTTTTCTAGAACGATTCAGATGGTGAAATCACTATGGTATTGAGAATACATATCAAGGTACCTTTGGTAAAAATTCCAACTCTTGATTCACTATAATTATGGAGATACACTCTATGGAAGATAGGGTTTGTGACAAGTCTTGAAGTTAGTCAATAAACAGGTGTTTCGGGTAAAACAATCATAAATTCTTTACACATAATCAAAATAAAGTGGGACCACTTCCATTGGAAATAGTATGGACTTTAGTTTCTTTTGTTCTAGTTTCAGAATCGGATGTTAAATATTGAGTGTGGGGCATGCTGTACAAGTTGGGTCTTTTGAATAGACCAGAATTGAATAAAGTCTACCATTCTTTCTATAACCTCTTTTTGGGGAGGATTCAAAGTGGAAATTGGAGGAGTTTCAGAGAATACATTGAGTAATATTATCTACAGGATTAGAGTACTCGAAGAATTGAAGAATTGCAAAAATTGAAGAAGTCTTAGGAAGCATTATCAGGTTCTTTGTGATGATTGGTTGATGGTGATGATGTAATGTAAAGTTTTATTATGTCTCATATATTATTGGGTGGAAGGAAGGGGCAAGGATGGAGAGTTCAAATCTCTCTTGATATTGGAGGACTATATCTTCCTCTTGGAGGTTTATCCCTCCCTTTACATTTGGAAGTTGTAGCTACCTTTGGAAGTCATTACTTCCCTTGAACAATAACTATTGATTATTTGTCATATATTGTGCATGATGTATTGTGGTGTATTGGTGTAACTCTTATACTATTGTTCATTTCTCATTGGATATAGTTGAATGGTTTAAGTATAAGTTGAAAAAGGTTTTAAATTGTACTTGATACTGATCCACCCCCCTCTCAATATCAACAATTGGTATCAGAGTGGGTTACCTTCAGTACAGTTTAACCACTTGAAGGAAGATCCTATGTAGAAATGGAAGACAACATTCCAAATGGGATTCCACCATTTGATGGAAGGAATTTTGAATACTAGAAAAATAGAATGGAAACTTACTTGAAATCTCTTGGGGTAGATGTTTGGTTCTCAGTTGCTTCAGGATACAATGCTTTGAAGAAACCAAAGACTGCAACTCAGAAGGAAGCAAAAAGGAACAACAAACTGGCAATAGATACCATCCTGAATGGATTGATAGATTCAGTGAAATCCAAGGGGGGATCATGTGCATGAAAAAAATAGCTTTGGGACAAGCTACAAGACCTTTATGCAAGGGAAGAAGCAGAAGAAGAAGAAGAAGAAGTTGAAGAAGATTACAACATCTCAGATTTCAAAGAAGAAAATAGAGGTTAGTTCTTTTGCTTTAATTGTGAAGGAGTGGGTCATGTTGAATTTGAATGTCCTCATCCAAGGATTGAAAGAGATGACAATGAAGAAGAAGAAAATCATGAAGTAGAAATGATTCAACAAGAAGATGAGAATCTTAAAAAATTGAAGCATGTTGATATTGAAAATAGCAAGCTCAAAGACACGCATAGAAAACTAAGAAGTGAATTGGGTAGTTATGAAAAGACAGTTGTAATCTTAAAGAAACAGTTAGAAGACTTTCAGAAACTAAGAGAAGAAACCATTTCCTTGAAAACTCTACTTGAAGAAGCAAGAAGAATAGCAGAAGTAAAGAAGGTCCAAATGATAAAGAAAGAAGAAGATTGTGAGAAACTTGAAGAAGACGTTGTCTCATTGAGGAAGAGCTTAAGAAACTCTCAAGTGCCAAAAGAATTAACACATCTTGGATGCATGGGTGAAACTTCATACAAAGAAGATGCAAATACCAACAAGAAGGTTGAAGAAAGAGCTACACAGACAGTTGATGAGAAGTGTACCAGGATACTAGAAAGAAGGAATGATTACAAAAGAGATGTATATCCAAGAAGACCTCCTACCTTCAGGAATCAAAGAAGCTTCAATCAGTATGAAGGAAACTACAGAAGAGTAGATCATGAACCCAAATGGACTAAATCACAAAGAAGGTCACTTACTCCTAGGTATCAAAATTTATTTCTTGGTCACTGTTATACTTGCAAAAATTTTGGACATAAGGCAATTAATCGCAGAATCAATGAAAGGAACAAATACACAAGAAACATGAATGGTGTAAACAGAAGATATGGAAATAATTGTGGATTTTTCAACAAAAGTTATAATTCATTTTACCCATTGATGGACAAAAATATTGTATGCTACAAATGCAATTATCTTGGTCACAAAGCATGAGATTGCAGATATATGAATGAAGATGTCCCTATGCCAACCACAGTATGGAGAAGGAAAGAGATTCCAAACAATGAAGATTGTCGAATAGCATTGACAGCTGAAGAATGTAAAGAAGAAGATGAATGGTACATAGACAGTGGATGTTCTTCACACATGACTGGGGATCAAGGCAAATTCATCATCTTGAAGAGAAAGGGTGGCAATGTTGCATTTGGAGATGACTCATCTGCCAAAAAACTTGGAGAAGGCGTAGTAGAGCTTGGAAGAAAAAATGTAAAAGCAAAGAATGTTCTATTGGTTGAAGACTTGAATCATAATCTACTCAGTGTTAGTAAAATGTGTGATCAAGGATACACTCTTACGTTTGATTCTCGAAAATGTAAAATCAGAGAAAATAACTCAAGAAGATTGGTTGCAACTGCAACAAGAAGACCGAACAACATATGCATCCTAGACATGAAGAAGAGAGAGAAGACAGAAGCCACACAAAAGGATTCTAATGAAGAAAAAGTTCCAAAGACCAAAAATAAGGATGAAGTATTATTGAGTGCCACATGTTCATGGGGACCAGCCCCAAAGAAGAGAGTTACATTTTTCCATTAAACCCAGGGGGAGCAGCCCTAACCTTTTCCATTGATGTCAAAGGGGGAGAGAAATTGGGATCATGATGATAGGGGGAGCATGAGTGTTGCCATCAATGACAAAGGGGGAGATTGTTGGAAGATTGGTTGTTGTCATTGATGTCAACCCTAGTGATGGGTTTTGGACCGCAAGATTGATAAAGGTAATTGGACATGAAGTACAATGTACATGCATATACAACACCCATGAATCGATAGTATACATCATGTTGTTTCTGGTGGTATGTGTCACTTCATGTGGATCCTCATGGTTGAGGAGAAATGAATTTTTGAAGATGACAAAGTGAATTGAAGAAGGAAGTACATGTAGGCCCTGAAGATAATTAAAGAAAAGAATTACAAAATAAGAAAGTGTTAGGTCGGCCCTAATGTTAAAATGAAGTGAGATAAATGGTATAAATAAACATCATTATACATTCATTTTGATACAAGTCAAATTTCAGAGGAAATAAGAAGAAAAGAAGGCCGAATTTCAAGGGAGGATGAAGTCTTTTGGTGATGTGTTCTAAGGTATGTTATTTTCAGGTCATCTTACCATTTTTTATATAACTTTTTTTCTAGAATGATTCAAATGGTGAAATAGATATGGTATTGAGAATACATATCAAGGTACCTCTGGTAAAAATTTCAGCTCTTGATTCGCTATAATTATGGAGATACACTCTGTGGAAGATAGGGTTTGTGACAAGTCCTGAAGCTAGTCAATAAACAGGTGTTTCGGGTAAAAAAGTCATAAATTATTCATACAGAATCCAAATGAAGTGGGACCACTTCCATTGGAAAGAGTACAGACTGTAGTTTTTTTTGTGCTAGTTTTAGGATCAAATGTTAAATATTGAGGGTGGGGCATGTTGTACAATTTGGGTCTTCTGAATAGACCAGAATTGAATAAAGTCTACCATTCTTTCTATAACCTCTTTTTGGGGAGGATTCAAGGAGTGAAAATTGGAGGAGTTTCAGAGAATAAATTGAGTAATATTATCTATAGGATCAGAGTACTCCAAGAATTGAAGAATTGTAGAAATTGAAGAAGTCTCAAGAAGCATTATCAAGTTCTATGTGATGATTGGTTGATGGTGATGATTTAATGTAAAGTTTTATTATCTCTCATATATTCTTGGGTGGAAGGAAGGGGCAAGGATGGGGAGTTCAAATCTCTCTTGATATTGGAAGATTGTATCTTCCTCTTAGAGTTTTATCCCTCCCTTTACATTTGGAAGTTGTAGCTACCTTTGGAAGTCATTAATTCCCTTGAACAATAACTATTGATTATTTCTCATATATTGTGCATGGTGTATTGTGGTGTATTGGTGTAACTCTTATACTATTGTTCATTGCTCATTGTATATAGTTGAATGGTTTAAGTATAAGTTGAAAAAGGTTTTAAATTGTACTTGATAATGATTCACCCCCCTCTCAGTATCAACAGATGTGTTCAAATTAAATGAAAAAGAGAAACCCAAAGAGATCCTCCTTAAGCTTACACATGTAGTCAAGGAGGGCACCATTTTCAAGTCCTCGCTTCATGCCCAAACCAAGGAATGTTGTTGACTCTTTGATATGGTCATGGAGCGGGTTGTATTGTTGGACCAACATAGTAAGCCTATCGAAGAGCTGGGCACTAGGCTTAAGAAAATGCATGAAAAAACATGAGTCGTTACTAACCCTATCGAGAAAGCAGCTAAGTTTGACGAGATACAAGTTGAGGATGACATATTAGATGCCATGGATGGGGTTAATAAATTTGCAAAGACAACGCTTTGGTAGTTCAGGCCTACATTCCAATCTTAGTACGTTCCACAACAGCAGTTGGATTCCCTTGTTGATGCAGAGTGGAATACTTTGTTGGCTACTAAGCTCGAGGAGTCTGATGTCAATGTCAGGTAGGAATTTGTTGCAGGAACCTCGATTTTGGAAAGGAAATGGCAGGATCGGGTGTCACACTATGACAATTTCTGTGAGCATGCCCTTGCAATTGTAATAGAGTTGGGCCCTTCATTTGAAGGACACCACAAAAAAACAATGGAAGGTTGACTCGCGATGAGTCAAAGATTGTGTTCGGGGCCTGTTCGGCCCTTTGTTTTGGAGAACATGCAGTTTTGTGGAAGGATCATAGTTTTGTGGGAAAGCGTAGGAGGGAAGCAGAAAGTAGCTACACTGAGTGGAAAGATAACTACAAGCATGACATCAGTGAATACAGATCATATTCTAGCTAGAGGAGGAAGTGGAAAGGTCTAGAAGCTTCGAGTGTGGGAAAATACAAAGTGAGAAAGCAACATAAACGAAATCAAGAAAGCATAGAAGAATAATTAAGAAGCAGCCAAGGAAATTATACAAATTGGGGAAAATTTAATGGGAAAGGGTTGGTTCTCTCTATTGTTGTTTCTTAGATGTTTTTTTTACTATTTTTTTATGATTTTTCAGTGGATGAACTAATTCTGAGATATGGCATTATCATTGAGATTTGTTAGACTATTGTTGCTTGATTCTTGTTCTTCTTTTGTCATTGGTTTTGTTGTATAAGTCTTGATATGAAGGAAATACTCCATGTACGCTAGTCTATGATATGATAACACATAATGGATTATTCGGGCATCCAAAAATTTGTTATTATATGGATGAATGCATGATCTCTCTCTTACGCAATCTGTCATGTTTTGTGTAGTTTCTAGTTGCGATATTGTCTAACAGTCTTTTGTGATGTATGTGTTCATATTTATGTTGCGCAACATGGACTATTTGATACCTTTACTGGGTTAAGACTTCTAATTCTATAATATCTCCAAATTTAAGTATGGAACTATGTTGTATTGCGCTAGATCTAATCGTGTGTCCACACGAACTCACTTTATCACACATAAGTCTCAGTTTTGCTTCGAGTGAGACCTCCTTCCCTTTTGGAAGGTTGAATATGCAATGCTACTAGACTACAATGGTACCTTTGTTGGTAACCTCTGAGAACCCTGGTCTCCAATTTTGCGCCAACAAAATCTTTTGGCATGGGCCCCATTCCTCTTTTTAATGTGCTAAGGAAATAATTAACTAAGTTAATTTCTTTGGAGGGGTTGGCAAGGTATTCCTTTAGGATCTCCTTGTAAATCCTTCAAGTCATCAAAATTGTGATCCCCTTGTTCCTAATACTTTTCTTTATCTCATTTAAGATATTTTTCATTGGAATTAATGCACCCATGTCTCCAAGTGATGGAATGTGACATGTTTCAATTACTTTTTCCGCAACAAGATGTAAATGTTTGCAATTATTTATGAAATCATCAATGTCCTTCTCTAGTGATATGATTTTTGTTTGATAGTTTCCCAAGGCTATATAATTGAGTTGAGTTTCCTTGTTTGTCATCCTAGGCAAGTCTTATAGAGAATTTTTCTTTTCTTATTGTCATTTTTTCAGTTCATTCATGTTGAGTTTTACTCCATACAACACTACCTTTTTATCTTTAACATTTTCAAGGTAGATGAGAAATCGGGTGGCATAATCCTCGAACTCTTATAGATTAGTATACATTAGCTTCTATACAATGTTTAGTTCCTCTTTTAGTTTGAAGGTGCAAGCCTTGAACTTAGATAAGTTGGTCATGTTTTCTTTATAATGTGCCACCTCTTGCTCCAATTTTTCCACATTTTGTTTATATTCTTCAATTTCCTTATCCATGTTCCAAATGTTAAATTATAATATTGGGAAAAGTGACACTTGTAGAAGCTATGGAAATTGGATTTTTTTTCACGTTTTCCATCAATGGTATCTCCATAGTGATCATGAGTTCAGGAACTCATGATAGATTAAGTTTCTTATATTATTGTTTTACCACTCTTCCCTTGGTCTTGTCAAAAACAAAAGAATCTAAAATTGTGACTACATCCGACTTAGAAGGGGTGAATTTCCCCAAACCAAGCTCACCTAGAGGGAAATGCCCCCCTATGATAGATGCATTCAATGTGTTGCATGCAGTTTTAGAATAAGAAGTCCCAGTGTCCATGGGTCTTGAACCTCTGGATTCATCTTCCCTTTTCTTTTATTCTTCTTCTCTCTTCTTTCTTTCTTCCTCTTCCTCCTTCTCGACTTATTCCTCTCTTACAAATATCAAGTATTCAATCCTTTTTATTTTCTCAACTTCTTTATGAAGTCTTAGTGCTTCATATTCTTTTTCCAAGCTTTCATTTTATGTTGCTATCACATCCTCCTTTTCAATTATTTCATTTTATGGTGTTTCCCTTTATATCTATTATTTCTTCTTATCTCTCCTCACTCGGTTGCTCCTTCACATTCTGAAATCCACTTTGTCCAGATATGTCACTTTTATATAAAAAAAATTATCCTGGGACACTTAATTTTGGTAAGGCCATATGTATTTACATGTATGGCAATGGTGGTTGATTGCATTCAGTGGATCTTGCCTTACGAACCCCTCTTCTCCAAAATGAAAGGTGGTCAAGGTTTTCACCTTTGCAATTTCTTCTTTGACATCCTTAATCCCATAATCCCCTATATGGAAGGGAAATGGGGGTCGTAGTTCTTTCTTTTCATGGAGAGTGGTGCCCCAACTCCATGTATAAATGTTTGATATGCCACCTCTTGTAAATCCAAATTGTCAGTAATGAATTTGGGAAACAAATGGGGTGCTTTGGTGGCTCCAAAAATCCTTATATAAGTTCTCTAATATGTAATATAATAGTCACCCACTTCACCAATCGTTTGCATGGAATTTTCTATCATGCATTTTGCAAGTTCATAGAAGATTATTTTATACATAGGAGCCATGAACTGCTTGCAAATATTTGTGTTATGTATTCTGAACTGATGTTCCCCTAAAATATGACAGTAGACATGTATGGATGCCTCGTTTGGTTCCCATTGACATGGAAAATTGTTCACTACGTAGGCAATGTATAGTAGATAAGAGGAAATGAAAAATTTTGGGTGCATGCCTAGGGATGTGTGTTTTTTCCTGGAGACATTTTGTGCCATAGATGTTGAAAGGATAGAGGCCCAATTCAATATTTTTCTAATCTAAGTAATAGCATGAATCATTGGCACCTGTTATTCTTTAAATTGTGTGGAATCTTCCTCTCTATACAGTATGTTGATCATATCCATTGTGATATTTAATGGTGTTCTTAAGTGCTTAGTGGGGTGAGATCCCAAAATTCTTTGAGATTGACTTACTAGATTTTAAGGAGATCTTGGTAGTTCAAGGGAAATTGTAGTATTCACTCTTTAGTGAGGTCGACAATAGTTTGAGGTAAATTGTAGTAAAATTCATGGGTTGAAATATGGAATGAGGGAATATCATTCCAAACAGTATCCCTAACTATTCTATTTTTTATATTTGCTTTGTTGATGAGCCATGAGATGACTTCGACACAAGGGAATATTGTGGGCCTAGATGCAACCTTGTGTAATCCTGATTTCTTGATTTTTTGGTAGACACTAGCATCCAAATTCTCCTCACCAAGGAAAAGAGGGAGTTGTGGAAGGGTCTCCTCCTTGAATATTTGATATAAATATCCCCATTTATAGGTGGTTCCTACATTCATACTGCACTGAGTATCTCCATACATGGGTCTAGGAGCACCCATTTTTGTATCAATCTTTGTCACTTTTCCCCTATCTACACTAAGTTTAATCACTGGTTGTTTTTGTTTCCATGGTATTTTTTATGCCATATATAGATCATGTGACATCCATTTCAATAACAGAGCACATTATGACATGTGGCCTCCATATCTCATAATTAATACCTATGAAATTTTTAACGACCCCACATTAGTGTAGTTAGATAAAAAAATCAGAATCAAATTCCTATTCTGGGGAAAGAATCTTCTCTTGAAATAAAAAAGGAGAGGCATGATTTTTAGAGAAGTGCTTTTAGAAACCATATCTTTTGGTGTTGGGAATTTCAAGAGAATTCCAAATATTTCAACCAGACATTTTACTTTGTATCCATTGTTGAGCTTGAGGATCAAACATCTTAGGTCTTGGCCCAAAGACAATGATAATAATGAGAAAATTATGTTGAGTGGATAACAACAATGCATGTAGATCCAATTTCAAATTTTACATTTTATTCTCTTGTTGGACATATTGTCATTGAGGTGTTCTCATTGATTTCAATAGTCGATGTCATTATGATGTGATGATGAGTTTTTATGAAAAAAATGCAGTGAAATATATCTAAATCTTAGGAGAGACAACATATTAAATTTCACGAGATCAACACAAATGAAGAAACACCATCGGGATCAAATTCCCAATAGAGAAATGATCTTGATTAGTTAGAATCCAAGTACAAAACCAAAAGCTCAGAAGGGAAAGCGCATTGCAATGATATAAAAAACATGCATAGCAATCTACCAAAAAGCTTAGAAGGGAAAGTGCATTACAGAAATCCGATCAAGAGTGAAAATCCCCAAAGTAAAACTACAGAATAATCGAGGGAGAATCTTGTCCATTGATGTAAATTTTGGGACAAACCTGGTCCGTCAGATCTGGGAGTTATAGAAGAGGAGCTTCAGATCAAACATTCGATTAAGTCCTGACCGTCGGATCTCAGTGAGGGAAGATCAACGGCAGAGAACCATTGCAGGATGCAAGGGTTGAGTTAACAATAACGCAACTTTCAGTTACGAAATCATCCCTGATCGTTGATCTACTACGAGAGAATTCTTGATCGTTAGATGAAGTCAAGTTGCTCGAGTTTTACTCGGGGAATATCACTTCGGTAGAATTGAGAATTGGGAAACGAACAACCCAAAGTCCTAAAGGCCAAAATAAATCTAGACCATTGATCTAGAACTGATCACAACCATTAGATCCAGGAGAAGGATATATATCGCCTCGGGAGATCCACATCATCAAGGACATGCGGTGCAATCATATGGTGAAAAGTGTCTAGGTCCATTTGGCATTTTAGGTTACGTAATTCACGAATCTAGATGACACGTGATAGCCACTTGGCCAGTGCCAATTCAATAGTGACGTCAGCAAGTTACGTCACTAGGGGAGTTAGTCCTTTGGGGCAAACCAAAAACTACCCAAAGCGTTGAAGGCCAAAGTCAATAATGACCGTTGATATAAGATCCTCCAGGATGAATCATGACCATTAGATCAAAACATGATGTAATCTCTCCCATGTTGACCACTTTGGCACTGACCAACTCTGGTGGAAATTGGAGCAGCGATTACCTGGACCTCTAAACCTATGAAGTCCCGAAGTAAACAAGAACCATCCATCTCAACCTTTGATTAAGTCACAACCTTCAAAGTAAGTAGTGGAAGGATAAAGTAAGGATTGAAGCTAGACCATTGATTTGGTTCTGGGATTCATGCTAACCATTGGATCAATCCTTGTGAGAAGTGAACGAGAACCATCCACTCAATGGAAAATCAAGTCATTTTCATCGATTTGTTTGAATCCTATGGACAAGCCAGTATCGTCCATCTATGAAAGAACGAATATCGACCGTCCGATCTACTTCGAAAGATTGGATGAGAGAGAAATCGCCTGAAGGCCAAAGTATCGGAGGACTAGGTTCCAGCCCCCGGTCATGGGTTACGAACACATAAGCCATGAGGCGTTGAATACATCACTTAATTAATAAGCATGTGGTTTTGCACTATTGGTCAAATGTAAATGGCTTGAAGGAAGCGCCTCTGCAGGATTCGATTTCTGAAACATTTGCAAAGACATGGAATCGAGTTAAAGAAATTGATCCATACATATGATCAATTTAAAAGAACTCTCACAAAATTAACATCCTACACAATGATGTTTGAATAATAATAGAGATTATAGTTAATTTAATATGAAGAGGTGTGATGGTACAAATAAAGGTATACAATGCTTCATATCTCACACCAGTTGGAAGAGTATATAAACAATAAATAACGATAACAAGAAAGTGTCTTTGTAGTCCATATCAGAAGATCAAAATAGCAGCAGAGTCCAAGAAGAAGAATTGATGATTCTTATGAAGTGAGGGTGGAATGGAGGAGAATGAAATGATTCATATCCTTTAAGTGTAAGTTAAGGGAGTTGGTGCTTCCTCGAGTTGGTTCCCTAAATACAAGGGTGTTGGTGCTTCCTAGGGTTGATACCTTGAAGTAGGGGATTTATGTCTCCTAGATTTGGTGCTCTAAAAAGGATTGGTGTCCTTCACTATTCTTCATATAAGCCTTGTAATTTTTATTAATTATATTTATATAATTGATTTTACAAACAATTATATTGTTGATCTATTGTGGTAATTAAAAAAACACAAAAGTAACTTCTAATTATTGAAAAAAGGTAATATTAATTCACCCCCCCCCCCTCTTAGTATTCCAACAATTAGTATCAGAGCAAGGTTCATATAGCACAGTCTAAGAACTGGAAGGTAGATCTTAAAGATGGATCAACAAGAGGGAATGTCTAACAACAAACCACCATTGTTCAATGGAGGTGGCTATGCTCTATGGAAAATAAGAATGAAAAAGTTCTTTTTGGCCCTTGGTTTTGATATCTGGAAATATTTTGTAGATGGTTACACTGCACCAACTACTCCACCCAAAAATGTTGCAGGAAAGAAAATCTGCAATGACAACTCAAGAGAATTTAATGCAATTCTAGGAGGGTTGGAAAATTCTATATGTGTGAAGGTTATGCATTGTAATTCAGCCAAGGAAATATGGGACAAATTGGAGGTTGTATATGAAAGGGATAGAAAACTCAGGGAAGCCAAACTACAGACCTATAGAACTCAGTTTGAAAATATGAAAATGAAATAAGAAGAGAATATTGTTGAATACCTTCATAGGGTAGATGAAGTGGTTAATTCAATCATAGCATCAAGAGAAGAACTTACAGATAAACCTATTGTGAAAAATATACTAAGGTCATTACCTATGAGATATGATGAAAAGATTTCTACAATTGAATATAGGCTTGATCTTGACACACTCACAGTTGATCAGCTTCATGGATTTTTTATAGCATATGAAATGAGAACAGGGAATGATAAATCATCAAAAAGAGAAACAATTTTTAAAGCATCTAAAACAAAGATGAGTCAGGGGGGAAGTTATCAGATATATCTGATTAGGAAACTGCCAACTTCATAAAGAAACTCAAGAAATGGACAGGGAAATACAAAGGAAAGATTCCTCTAATATGTTTCAACTGTAGAAAAATTGGACACTTTTCCAATAAATGTCCCCATCCTAAGAAGGAGGAAAGTGATGACGAAAGAACCTTCAAAAATCAGAAGAAAAGAAACACTAATAATAAAAAGAAGTTCTACAAGAAAAAGAAAACATTCTTTACCCAAGAAGACAGTAGTTCATCAGAAGAAAATGAAGAAGATGACCCAGAGCTTCTATTTATGGGAATAAAAACTCAAGATGATAAACATTCAGAAGATGAAGAAGAAGTGAACTTCGAAGAATAAATCCTTAGTATAATTGAAGAACTAAGAAAAACTAAAAAACAAAACAGGGTACTAAGGGAATAACTTCTAGAGATTAAAGAAGCTACTAAATCAAGAGAGAGGGAAGTTTCCAAAGTCATCAAAGAGTCAGAAAAGACCATCGATGATTTGAATTCCCAGCTCTTGGAAGCTAATAAAATTGAAGAAGTCATTTTACAACAACTTAATGATAAAAAAACATGTGAGAAACTACAAGCTGAGATTAAGCTACTAAAAAGTGAAATTGAGAAAGAAAAGAAGGGATCACAATTTGGAAATAGGTCAAAGATCTTGGATGAAATTATCAGTAGTCAAAGGTCACCAAACAACAAGACTGGTTTGGGATACACTCAAGACTCAACTTCTACATCACAAGGATCTGTCAAGAAACCAATCAATTACACAGATGCTCTAAAAAACTCATTAAGAAAAGAAGATAATGAGGCAAAGATGATACCATTGAAAACTATTACACATAAACAGAAATCAATACTCCCTACTAGATTAAAAGATGACAAGAAAAATACAATCATCAAAAGGAATCCCCCTAAATATCTATTTATTGGATATTGTTACTCTTGCAATAATTTTGGGCATAAGGCAGTACACTGCAAATTTTATGGACAATACAATCATAAGAATGTCCAAAGATATAAGAAAAACAAGTACAATAGAGAGAAGAGAAACTATAACTCATTTTCTCCTTTAAAAGACTTCAATAGTGAATGCCAAAAATGCAACAACTATGGTTATAAAACCAGTGAATGTAGATTGCCAAAATATGATAAAAAGACAAATATTTCCCATAATCAAAAGGAATGGAAGAAAAAGAAAATAGAGTGCAATGTAGCCTTATATGCAAGAAATCAAGGATGTCGGTGGTATATAGACAGTGGATGTTCCAAACATATGACTGGAGATCAAAGTAAATTTCTCAAGTTAAATAAGTCAACCAAGATACTGGGAAAAGGCACTGTTAGTTTAGGAAATAATAAAACCAAAGAAGGAGATGTACTTCTGGTATAAATTCTCAAACCAAATCTTCTAAGTGTAATTCATACATGTGATCAAGGCCACATACTTACTTTTGATTCTCAAAAATGTGAAATCAGAAAAAAGGACATTGGAAAGCTAGTGGCAATTGCACCAAGAACATCTAGCAATATGTGCATCCTTGATATAGAAGAAGAAGAAAAATTTTGTTTAAGCCAAGTAGATGAAAGATTCATATGGAATAGAAGGTTGGGAAATTTAATCTTTGACAAATTGATCAAAGCCAACGAGAAAAAGGTAGTTAGGGACCTGTCAAAAGTGATTAAGCCTTCAGATTCTATTTGTAAACATTGTCAAATAGGAAAGCAAACAAGAGTTAGGTTCAAAACAAAAGAGAATTCCACAACAAAACCGTTAGAGATTATTTACACCGATCTATGTAGACCAACCAAAACCAAAAGTACTTATGGTGAACAATATTTTATGTTGATTGTTGATGATTACATAAGATTGACCTGGGTATTATTTATAAAAGAAAAATCAGAAGCCTTTGAGAAATTTAAAATAAACAAAGCCCTTGTAGAAAATGAAACACATCTCAAAATTAAATGTCTGAGATCAGGCAACAGAGGAGAATTCACCTCTAAAGATTTCATTCAATTATGTGAAAATCATGGTATCAAAAGACAGTTTTCAGCTCCCATGACTCCTCAACATAATGGAGTGGTAGAAAGGAAAAACAGAACATTTCAAGAAGCTACAAGAACCATGCTAAATGAAGCTAATCTTCCAGACAAATTCTGGAGAGATGAAATCTACATAGAAGTCCACATACTTAATAGATCTCAGTTGAGACCCAACCATGAAAAAACCCCTTATGAATTATGGTTTGGAAGGCCAGCATCTGTAAAACACTTTAGAACTTTTGGAAGTAAATGTTACATTAAAAATGATGAAGATAACCTAGGAAAGTTTGATTCAAGATCTGATGAAAAAATATTCTTAGGATATTCATCTAATAAGAAAGCATACAAATGTTATAATCTTAGACTACTAAAGATAGTGGAAAGTGCCAATGTAAAGATAGATGATCTAAAAAAGAGCATATCCCAAGGCATTGATAAAAAATCTCAACAAGAAGATGATGATGTAGAATCTCAGCAGGAAGATGATGATGTAGAATCTCATCAGTAAGATGATGATGTAGAATCTTAGTAAGAGGATGATAATGATGAAACACAGGAAAATGAACCTCATACTGATGAAGAATAAAATGAAGAAATTCCCTTGCCAAGAGCTCCATCAAAAAGAGTTCAAAAGAATCATCCTGAAAGCTAGATTATTGGAGATAAAAGTGCAGGAGTGGAAACAAGAAGGAAACTCGCTTTTGACTCAGAACAAGCAATGTTATCTCTAATAGAACCTAAGCCAGTTAATAAATCTATCAAAAGTAAAGATTGGATAAAATCAATGAATGAAGAACTGGATCAAATAGAGAAGAATCGGACTTGGGAACTAATTCCAAGACCCAAGGAAAAGAATGTGATAGGAACCAAGTGGATCTTCAAGAACAAACTAAATGAAAATGGAGAGATTATAAAGAATAAAGCCAGATTATTTTTCAAAGGATATTCCCAAGTAGAATATATTGATTTTGAATAAACTTTCTCTCCAATAGCAAGACTTGAGGCCATCAGAATGTTCCTAGCATTTGCATGCTTCAGAAATTTCAAAATCTATTAGATGGATGTCAAATCAACATTCCTTAATGGAACACTAGAAGAAGAATTCTATGTTGAGCAACTAGAAGGATTCTTGTTATCACAAAATTAGGACTATGTGTGAAAAATGAAAAAGGAATTGTATGGTCTTAAACAAGCTCTCAAAGCATGCTTCTCTAGGCTTGATCAGTACCTACAAAAACAAGGAAGAGAGAGACTACTGACAACAACCTATACATCAAAATTGAGGATCAAAACATGGTCATTATGGTGGTATATGTAGATGACATCATATTTGGGAGTAATCTTACTACACTAAGAAGAAAATTTGCAACCAAAATGAAAGAAGAGTTTGAAATGTCTATGCTGGGAGACTTGTCATTTTTCTTAGGTTTACAAGTAAATCAAACAGAAAATGGAATATTTCTTTCCCAAGCCAAATATAACAAGGAAATGCTGAAGAAAATTCATATGGAAGGAAGTAAACCTATGAGTACTCCCATGGTCACTGGATGTAAACTAATCCTAGAAGACAACTCACCAAAATTGGACCAAACGATGTATAGATCAATAGTTGGAAGTTTTCTCTATTCCACAACAGCAAGACCTGACATCATGTAGGCTTAGGACTCATGGGGATATTTCAATCTACACCTAAAGAAACTCACTTAAAAGCAGTAAAAAGAATATCCAGATACCTTCAAGGCACCCTAGAACTTGGATTATGGTATCCAAAAGATAAAGACTTCAATCTAACTGCATATATTGATGTAGATTGGGCCGGTAGCATAGATGATAGGAAAATCACTAGTGGAGGAGCATTTTTCTTAGGAAAAATTCTGGTAACATGGTTAAGCAAGAAATAAACATCCACATCACTCTCTACAACAGAGGCAGAATACATTGTTGATGCATCCTGTTGCACACAAGTTCTTTGGATGAAGAAAACTTTAGAAGACCTACAAATAAGTTATAATAATCCATTACTATTAACTGTGATAACAATAGTGCCATAAGTATATCTAAAAATTCAGTCATGCATTCTAAAACCAAACACATCCCAATTAGATACCATTTCCTAAGAGATCAGGTTACTCAAAAAATAATTAAAATAATGTATGTGGACACCAAAGAACATATTGCAGACATTTTCACAAAACCCTTGCCCAGGAGTACTTTTGAAAATCTTTGACAAAAATTAGGAGTAATTCAAAAACCTCATTAAAAACCATAAAAACATATCAGAAGGAGCACATGATCAAGGGGAGCTAAGAAAGATCCCCTATGTCATTGTTTTCAAAGGGGGAAGAAATTGATAAGGGAAGAAATTTCAAAAAGAAAAGGTTGCCATCAATGCCAAAGGGGGGTATTGTTGGACATATTGTCATTAAGGTGTTGTCATTGATGTCAACAACTGATGTCATTATTATGTGATGATGATTTATTTTGAACAAAATGAAGTGAAATATATTTAAATCTCAGGAGAGATGACATATTAAAATTCACGAGATCAGCGCAGATGCAGAAACACCATCGAGATCGAATTCCTAACAGATCAATGATCTTGATTAGTTAGAATCCAAGTACAAAACCAAAATCTCAGAAGGGAAAGCGCATTACAGAAAGGCGATCAGGAGTGAAAATCCCCACAGTAAAACTACAAACGAATCGAGGGATAATCCTTTCCATTGATGTAGATTTCAGGACAACCCTGGATCGTCGAATCTGGGAATTACAGAGGAGGACCTTCGGATCAAACATCTGATTAAGTCCTGACCATTAGATCTCAGTAAGGGCAGATCAACAATGCAGAACCATTGCGAGATGCAAGGGTTGAGTTAACAATTGTGCAACTTTCGGTATCAGGCTCACAGGACTTTTGGATAGAAGCTGTTGGTTGCGTAAATGATTTGATCTCGGATTGTTGTTGAGGATCGTTGATAGGTGAAACTTCAGCCATGAAATTTCCGAAGTAGGTGTCCACCCCTTGGGCTTCAGGTGAGTCAGCTGGAGGTGTGTATGGCTCATTGGGGTCGTTCAAGTCTGTTACCGTGAACTTGAGGTAGCGCTCACGGTTCACCCTGATCTTGTTGGGCTTACCGTTTTCTGGAAGCCATAAGTGTGACCAGTCTGTTGCGAAGTAACCATGTAGCTGCTCCGACCAGTCTCTGCTTAAAAACATACCATACACTTCTGGAATATCAACCACGATTATATCAATAAACTGATGAACTTTTGGGTTAGATGATAATCTAATTAATACATTTTTCAATTCACCCATAACTTTTACATCAGTTCAATCAAGCTGTATTATTTTCAAAGATGATGGTTCTACTTCGGCATTTATCTTTTGACAGACTGACCAAGGCATCACATTGGATGATGCTCCCGAGTCAACCATGCAATTGTGCACATTTCTGTCGAAGATTTCGAAAGTTAAAAGAAAAGGAGGAACGTTCTTGCGAGTGTTTAGAGTTGTTTCTTGTGGTTTCTTACTCGCAGTTCCTATGACTACTTTATCAAAGTTATTTACACTATTTACATTGTTATTTACATTTGGTATAGGAAGACTTCCTTTATCTTGAGAACCAGAATTATCTTTTGTGGAAGACTTCTGTGGAATTTTGCTTTGTCCAACCTTGCTATCATTTGAATTACCATTCTTGCTACTATCTGAAATATTTTGCAACATCTTCTG
>JASDQU010737931.1:106757-129213 GCA_032191745.1 Picea mariana
AAGAGGTGTTTTCACACTTGCAGTTGTGAAAACTGGGTCGAAATTGAATTGTAATGGTCGCAAAAATGAGACGAATGTCCATTAATACAAAGCGACAATGATTTGTCGTGACACGACAAAGGGTGTAGGCAGCTTTTTAAGAGCAATCGAAAAAAAATGGGTTGGCTGCCAACAATGAGGCACTGAATAAATCGCTTAATTAATAATCCCTTGGTTTTGCACTATTGGTCATATGTAAATGCCTTGAAGGAAGCACCTCTGCAAGATTCGATTTCTGCAACATTTGCATAGACATGGAATCGAGTTAAAGAAATCGATCCATACCTATGATCGATTTAAAACCACTCTCATTGAATTAACACCCTACACAATGATGTTTGAATAATAATATAGATTATTTTTAATTTAATATGAAGAGGTGTGATGGTCCAAATAAAGGGACACAATGTTTCATAGCTCACACCAGTTGGAAGAGTATATAAACAAGAAAGAATCGTGAGAAGAAAGTGTCTCTGTAGTCCAGATCAAAAGATCAAAACAACAGCAGAGTCCAAGACGAAGAAATGATGATTCTTATGAAGTGATGGTGGAAGGGAGGAGCACAAAAGGATTCATATCCTTTAAGTGTAAATTAAGGGAGTTGGTGCTTCCTAGGGTTGGTGCCCTAAAGAAACAAGGGAGTTGGTGCTTCCTAGGGTTGGTACCCTGAAGAAGGGAATTTTTGTCTCCTAGAGTTAGTGCTCTAAAAAGGATTGGAGTCCTTCACTATTCTTCATATAAGCCTTTTAATTTCTATTAATTATCTTTATATAATTGATTTTACAAACAATTATATTGTTGATCTATTGTGGTAATTAACAAAACACAAAAGTAACTGCTAATTATTGAAAAAGGGTAATATTGATTCACCCCCCCTCTCAATATTCCAACATTGTTGTGGTCAAGGGTTACTTGTTTTATTATCAAAGCATCAAGGATAAATAGGGCATGGAAAAACCAAATAAAGTGGAGGAAACACTCTTGAAGTGGAAGCAAAGAATCAAAGGAGAAGAATTGATTCATGAATAGCAAGGGAACGATGACATATTTTAACTAAGACTAATGAGGAATATAAATTAGTTAGAACAAAAGGTGAGACTTCATTAGTGGAGAAAATGAGAGAGAGAGAGAGAGAGAGAGAGGGATGATTGTCTAGGTTTTTCTTTTTATTGGTCTCCTTCCTTACCCTCCAAATGGCCAGGTGAGCTAGTTGTTCATCTCCCCTACTCCCTTAGTTTTTGAAATTGAAAAAATCATACAGTGGGATAGGGTGCGATGGTTTCCCCTTACACAATGATACAAAATTGGGACCTCAAATTTTATTTTGATAGCCTCTTTATTCATGTGGTTGTAATATTTTCTTGGTGGGGTGGTCTAGGGTCCATTGGAATTTCCTCCTTTATGTTCATTTGTGATTGTGTGTTAAAGTATGAGAGTTTTATCTATGGGTGCAGAACGAATGAAACAACATTAATTGAATGAGTTGATGCTAAACCAAAGGAACCTTCAACCACTGAACCCAAACTAGGGAATTCTACAAAAGAGATTGAAATAGGTAAAAAAAATTGAATTGGAAAACTGTAGAATTATGGATATGAATATTAAGAAATGCCTAAGCAGTGAATCCCATTAGTTTCAACAATAATAGGATCATAAGAAAAAGTGGTGGGGTTATCATTGAAGCATGAAAATGTGAGTCACTTGGTGGGGAAGGAATTCTTTATTATGTATCTTTTTCCTTCCCACATGCCGATGTTTCTATCTTTTCAAGGGTCCACTAATCCTCAAGGTTTGGCCTCGTAGTGTTTTTTCTTAATAATAATTGGATTTTATGTATGTGGCCAGGGTGTTGTGCAATTTCATGCGAAATTTTTTTTTTTTGGCCAAGGTCGGAAGGGTTTGAATCCCTATGTGTTTTAGTTATGTAACTCACCAATTTGAGTGCTACCTCTAATAGGGAATATTTTTATTATTATTATTTTAAATGGCTAGGTGGAAAACAAACAAGAAGAAAAACACCAATGACAAACGATATCATGAAGGAAAAGATAATAAAGATCCCATTAGGAGGTGCAATTCTTACCTAGAATCACTGATAAGTGTCAGTAGCCAAGTGGGTGGTTGAAAATAGGTGGTGACCTCTTTGATCGCAATGGGCACTAGAGGATCTCTACAACACTTGGTCTCAATCGATGATAATGCGCTCCAAAAGATAAACATGAACAATAGAATGAAATAAATAAACTTTTAATCATATTTTATAAAGAGACATTGACTCTTTTTCCCCCCTTTTTACCATTTTTAAAAAGGGTCACTTGGAATGTGGTGCACTAGAAGTGTAACATCCCAAGTACCAACAAAGACAAATCCATAAATTATCCCAATACAATAACCAATAATTTTTAATCAAGGAAACCATAATGAAATTTAAACAACTTGCAAGGGGTGGGGAACTTACATGTGTTGAAGAACCAACTTACCTACAACTCGGTGACTTCATAAACACAACCATATCCTAATCCTTGACCTAGAAAACCACAACACAATGTGGGGGATGACTATCCACCCAACCATAGACCTTGCTACTCTAATCTTAGTAGAAGGTCACCCTGGAACCTTCATTCTACTACCATGCCAATGAATCCTTATCCTTACCCTCTTTATAGCTTCATCCAAAGAGAGATGTTCCCAAAGGGAGAGATGTCCTTTTCTCATCCTCTTCCCCCTTTATATAGAGTCCATTAGTGGTAAAGAACCCAATCCCTAGGGTCCATTATTTAATTATTTATTATACTTTAGGGTTTCTCCATTACTTATGGTTACTTATTTTACCATTCTCTTTAATTACCCTAATATCCATAATAAATACTTATTATGACCCCCCCTTTATGATAATTATTATATACTTCCTTATTATTATTTACTCCAATAAGTATTTATTATGATCGTTTTAGGAGAATTTTTATATTCTTGATATTATTATTATTATTTATTTTTAATAATAATAATATGGTGCATGACACAAAGAAAATTTGAATTGTTGTGGTTTGTCGTGTTCTTGGAAGTTTTCATTTGGTGCGAAAATGTTGCTTGTGTCACACCCTTAAAATTTTATGGCCCGCGATATGTCGTGTGAGATAAACCTTTTAGGATGCACTACATCACATAAACAAAAAAAATTGACTTGTGATTCGTTTCGTGAACAGAAAATTCCTAGGATGTGATATGTTGCATGAGAAAACCTTTTCTCTTGCAATGTAGTGCAAAAAAGAAATTTTTTGATATTGCGATATATTGTATGGATGAATTTTTTCAAAGTTGTGATACATTGCAATGAAGGACATTTTTTAGGGTGTGAAAAGTCACAAGACAAAAACTTTTTAGGGATGAGAAATGTCTTATGAAAAAAAATCTAAGTTGCAAAGCATCGTAACTTCAAAAGTTTCACTCCTAGGATGGGGTGATAGGGAAGTGATTAGTGGCGTTATGCAGCTATACCTAGCATTCATGAAGTCATCCTCATCCAATACCTCAAGGTTACACCTAGCTTTCTCTCTTCTCCACCATAACATGCAGGGTTTTATAACGGAAGGTGTTAGGGACTTGGGATATTACTGCATTACTATAGCAATAACTTGTCTGGTATAGGGGATGTTTTGGATGCTTCCAACACCTGAATTGGGAATAACTAATCTAAGAATTGATGGGATACAAAGATGAGATGTCTACATCGGTTTTCATGGCCATTACAAGCCTCCTCCTAGGGATAGATTCAACCCTTCAGAGTGTCAGCTGAAGTTAGAGGCGAATTTTGAAGGTTTGTGTGTCCTCTGGTTCCTTATGCTTCTTCAGAGCGCTAACATGTCCATAGGTGGCCCTAATCGCATAGGACGCAGACACAAAGGCCAAATTCCTGTCACATAGGCTCAACAAGGAGTAGAGGAGTCTGCAAGTGTTTTTCAGTCGCAAACTCCACCAAATATTCAGGCTTAGATGGAGCTAGTCGAAGCTAAGGCATGATTGGATAGACACTTGATCCAAGACAAGGAAATGGATGCAACAATTCACTTATGGGTTCAGGGCACTTGTACCTCCAAAACCAAGGAAATAAAGTATCATAAAATAGTGGACCTTTACTAGCAAATAAAGACCATGATGGGTAAGGTTCTGGTGGAAAGGAACAAAGCCTACAACAAGATCATGCTCAAATTGGATGACATGCAACTACAAATCAAAGAGGTGGACTACAAGATTTCATTTCAAGCAAAGCAAATGGCGGTACTGGACTTCACAAAGCCTCGAGACGCCCACCAACAAGTTCCTGAAGATGTTGCAAATACTCCTGCTATTTGATTTTCTGAATGTTCTAATCATTGGTTTTTTGGATTTTTTACTATAGAGGCGGAAGTTCATTGGCCTCAACTCTGCCTAGGTGTCCAATCACAGGGAAATGGTTTTTTTGTCTTAGAAATTTTGGATGTAGTTCATGATTTAACTCTCTATCTTAGACAATATGGACAAATACTTTACTCTTCTGTTGTTGGTTTGGTTTCCCTAGTGGCAGGCCAACAACATAGAGCATGCATATTTTTTCTCTATTAATATAAATGTCTTCCATCTAGCTTACGGAAGAAAAAAAAAAAAAAAAAACTTCAAAAGTTTTGTGAAATTGTTATTTTGAATTTTTCCCTTCTTGAAGTGTGTTGCATCGTAGACATGGAACTTTTCTAACTTTGCATTGTATCACATAGAAGATGCTTTTCGTTGCAATATGTTGTGGATCTTGAAAGTTTTTAAAGTTGTGACATAACACAATCTAGCAAATTTTAAGAGCTACAATACAATGTACTTAAGATTCTTCTCAATGAAAGTTAGCCCAAAACATTGAAAAACAATTTGAAAAACATGGATGGGATCCTAAAAAAGAGTTTGGGACTTACTTAAAGTGAAAATTCTCTAAGTTGTGATATAAAAGCTTGAGAGACTGGTTCCCTTGGCCAAAGACAGAAAAAAAGGAGGGGGCCCAACCCTCTTTTGTCTTTATGACATGACAAACAAAAAAAGGTATGGGAAGTTGTTGCTTGCTCAACACCATTATAATTAATTTTGAAGTCTGGAGGATACATATAACTTTATTTTTACTTATATATGTATATATATATGTGGAGTTATAAAGTAAAAATGTGTATTTTACTAATATATGTATGTTGGTTGAAAGTAAAAATATTTATTTTTTTATCAATATATATATATATATATATATATATATATATATATATATATATATATATATATATATATATATATATTTNTATATATATATATATATATATATATATATATATATATATATATGTTATGAAATAAGATTAAAAATTGTTTTGATTGTTTAAAAATTCAACTTCTTTTCAAATAATAAAATAGGTTAATGGCCCAACACCTAGAGGCATTTGGTAGGAGTTAAATGTTTATCTCTTTATGAATTATTAGTGAGTCATTTCAGGTGGCATGGTTTCTCTTGAATAATTGTGATGAGTTAGCCATTAATAAAAAATAATGATTGTTCTTATTAGTACTTGATAAATAAGTTATGATATATATATATATATATATATATATATATATATATATATATATATATATGATGTTTGACATTTATTTTTTAAGTCTATTATTTGGGGGCAATTCAAGAGAGTTCACATTATTAATTTTATCTCATAAAATCATTTTCTAACTTGTATAAAGATGTATGGTGTATTTTGAATTGATTTGTTGTGGACAGGAGAAATGATACCTTCTCACCTTTTGATATTTTAGAATTTTATTATTTAATTAATTAGTCTCATTGACAAAGGTGAGTTGATATTGGATATTTTAATATTTTGAATTAAATGAAAATAATGTTTTTTATTTCTAAATTTAAATTATTTGATTTCTGATATAACTTTATTACTCTTCTCTCTATATATAATTATAATTTAAAATGGACATTAAAATATTTTATTTATAATCAATATTAAAATATTTTATTTGTGATGACAATACAATTACACCTTAAATATATCATAAAATTTACATAACAAATCTATAAAATAAATTTACTCAATGTATACAATACCACTTACTTTTAACTTACAATACACAACAGGGTAACAACATTGATCATCAACATACAACTAGATGAAACACAACTTCACCTTGATAGTTATCCTCAACCAAATCTCACCCTTAGTTGTAGCTTTCTCATATATGTTTTACCTAAATTAATTTGCAGGCCCATGCTCCTCCATTCTAAAAATTGAAAGGCACTGTGTATCACCTACAATAAGGTCACCAATGGCCCCCACACAAGCTTTTTCCTCCTCTTTTTCCTCCTCCATTCTAAAGGACCTATGTATCACCTACAACAAGGTCACCAATGGCCCTCCACATAAGCTCTTTCCTCCTCCATTCTAAAAATTGAAGGGACCTTGTATCACCTACAATAAGGTCACCAATGGCTGGCCCCCACGTAAGCTCTTTCCTTTTCAGCTAATGTGTGGCACCTTTTGCTTTCCCACTGGGTGTGGCATGGCATGGCACCTCTCAAAACCTTTCCAACCCCTGTGCATGTGGCATTATGCTTTCCAACTAGTAGTGTGTGGCATGCCTAGACCCACGTTCAATCCCCCTAGACTTACCTCATTATCCTAAACACCTTGCTTGCATTCCCTCCACACACATCACAATAATGGGGCATCCTCTCCTTTTTCCTTTACTCGTTTGTCACATGATTTTAAAACAAATAAAAATATCAGAGGAACAACAAAGTCGTACCCATGGCCCTGGATTTTTAACAAAAATGCCAAAGCTTCTCCCTGACAAAGTACCCACTCCCATCACTATCAATATTCCGATAGATAGCTTTGCATCCTAAATATAGTGCCCAAATCTGAGCCTCAGATTTATGTAAAATGGCGAAGGAAAAGAGGAGCAGCAGCAGCAGCTGCAGCAGGGAAGAAGAGGAGGAAATCGTGAAAGCCGCGGCATGGGCCTGGTATCTCCACGGGTCGGGGGCAACCATCCGACCGGTCAAGGAATCGAACCCTCGCGCCGGACAGTCCGCCGCCAGGCCTTCCAGATTCAAGATCGAATCCCTGGCCCTCTCTGGTTCTCCGTCCTGCAATACGCGCCGGGGACGTTCGATGTCCCTCGACGATTCCGGCGGTTTCCGCGGTGCACAGAGGGTTTTCACCCCGAGTTCTCTGTTGGATTCCTACGAGATGGCGGTGGTTTCCAGGCAGCTGGAAAGCGGTTTGTCGGACTCCATCTCTCGTGGTAAATCGGTAGCTCGCCTGAGCGGGAAATCGTGGATCGATCGCGGGATTTCTGGGGAGCTGTGTAACAGTAACCCATCCAAGGTTTCTCGGCTCCATAAAACCATGCGCGTGCCTGCCATGTGCAGTTCGACGAGCGTGTTTGTCCCGGGTGAGATGGAGAGCGTTAGAAAAAGGCCCCAGCATAAGAAATGGCAGTCTGGGCTTCTGTCTGGCTTAGCCAGAAAAGTCCTGTTCCTATCTGATTTCTACATAAAATAAAATCCTGAAAGAGGCCATTGTTATTGCTGCAGCTGGTTATATAATCCTGTCATGTCAACGGGAATTGTATAATATCTAGGGTTATTGATGAGTTGACGTAGCTGCCAACTTCATCTAATTCTATGAATTTTTGGTTTGGAGTAGCTTGTGTTGGCATTTTCTTTTGAACTGGAATGACATTGGATTCTGGCATATGAACTCAACTGAGGGAGAAAGGCCATAACTTCTAGAATGCCAAAACATGCTGTTTATCCCTTGTAAACAGATAAGGTTAAGATGCTTTCTTCCTTACTAATTTCTACAAAGTTAATCCTGCTCCAGTCTGTGTAGCTCTGATAACTATGTATAATAAAGCTTTAGCGCCATTGATAACTGTGTGGAGCTTTCTGAAAAATCCTCCCGGGGTAAGAAAAAAAAACGGTTTTCCGGGACCTGTGCATACCAATGTGTTGGAGAATGCCTAAGCTCCACAGTGCAGGCAAAATAGCAATGGATTGATCCAGTAAATGATGCTCTGCCAGCGTTGAGATCTTACTTGTCATGAGTTCTTGTTCTAACTATTCGATTTCAGATGTTTACTGCGTTTTTCAATGCTGTTTTGTTTTCTGAATTCTTGTGTATGTAGTGATAACTAGAAAATTCTTACAAAATGGTCCTTAATTCAAAGATCAAACTGGGATCTCTGATAGATAAGGTGTTCATTAACATGTCATTAACATTAGTTAGTTGTTGTTTATTTTTAGAAGTTTTGTTAGGTGTTGTCTAACTGTTATATCAAACTAGCATAGCCGCTAACTCGTGGCTGGTGAACGCCGAAAGAGTTACGGTTTATATAAAAACTTTAGCGTTAAAAAAAAATCCAGTTAGATAATCAAACTCTAACTGAGTCAGATAATGAAACTCTCAAGAATTCTAAAAGTTGATCATTTAAACGTGGCAATCATATGATGTTACAGTAATTTCTTAATATGATTAGGTAAATGTTAAAAAGTAAACAGGTTAACGGATGCATTTATAAATGCAAAGAAGTTATCAACAATAAATCTGACCCATTGATTTTGGAGGACGACTAAGAATATGTCAGCATCTTCAATACATAATCATCAGATTAGAATTTAAGATTAAAAGATCATTAATTGTGCCCATCTCCAACAGGTATACGCCTTTCGGCGTAATTATTTTTTTGTCAGAATCTTGCGACATTAATCTGTTGGAAATCACTATTTTTTGTTGTTTAAAATCTAACATGTTGAAAAACTCTTGGAGCACTATAACTATACAGAAATAATCATTCAAATCTGGAGATTTAACAATTTTCTTGCTTATTTCAGTCAAATAAATATTACAGGAAAAAATTATTTAATAGAAAATTGTTCAATAATTGGTAAATAATTAATTTAAAATTTTCATTTTTATACATCTTTTACTTTAAAAATTGATTAAAATTTTAGAGAAAGTGGTCAATTGATACATATTTCTAGTGTCCTAAAATTTTGGAAAGTGTTAAATTTATTTATAGATTTAAAAATACAATTTGTAAAATTAAAATTTTGTCAACAATTGCATTGTCTAATTTCAATAGTAATCATCTAAAAAATAAAAAAATAAAACATTTAATAATATAATATTTTAATTTTATTTTAATTTTTTTACTTTTCAATAAAAATGTGAATATTGATGTTAAAAATGATAAAAAGATACTAAGATTCAAATCTCTTTTATTATATCATATTAATTGTGAATTAAAAATAAGATAAAGGTAGAGGATGTACATGTAAATATAAGAATTATATTTTGCAAAATAGAGAACTTCAAATGTACAAAAAAGAAAAGCAAAATGTTCAAATCTCTTTTATTATATTATATTATATTAATGAAAAATTGAAAATAAAACTTATTTAAAAGTTTACATATCAATTAAATATATTTATTTAATATATTAATAAAGAGTTAAAAATAAAATAGAGAATATGCATTTAAATATTTATATTAAAATTTTATTAAAGAATTCTATTTTGCAAAAGAGAGAAGCTCGAATCTTCAAAAGAGAAAGGGAATCTGCAAAAGAGAAAGGAAAAGGTTCAAATCTATTTTATTATATCGTATTAATGGAGAGTTGAAACAGGGTTTAATTAATAGTGTACAGGGGTTAATTAATATATTTATGGGAAAAGCGGAAAAGCTTCATTCAAGAGTTCAGGGACAATAAATGCTATAATATTTAAGCAAAGATATCTTTTAGCATCACTAATTATTTATAATTAAATGTTTATTTATAATTAATTGTTATAAAATTGTTAGTAATAAGTGGAGGAAGATTGTCGTCCTTTGAGAAAGAATGGATTTCATAAAATCAAATTGTTGATGTAAGGACATGAAGATTTTGAATAATAACCAAAGAAAAATTAATAATAATTTTGATATCATAAATTGATATTATATAGGATAAATTTTATGATAGAATGGAATAGATTTTATCTCAAGGATATTGATAAGCAAAGAACTTTATTAGCGTAACCTTTTAAGAACTTTATTAACATAACCTTTTATAGTTTTTAGTAATGCTAAAAATATAAATGTATTTATTTTAATAAATGGAACTCCGACAAAGGTTAAGGACAAGGATGGTCCCTAAGTTCTTACCTCCTTACATTATTGATATATGCTTAATTAACTAGCTTGCTTACATCTAGATTTTGACTAAAGAAACAATATGTAAAAGCATGGAACTAACACACAAATATTTTGGTGATGGTACTATATTATTTGTAGAAATGAAGAAGATATCTAGTTTTAAGAGTATAAGAAGAAGGGGGTTAATTTAAGAATATGTTTTCTAAATACATTATCGAGCCACCGAGTTTAAAGTAAACTTTGAGAACTCGATATGTTGTTCAAAGTAAACTTTGAGAACTTGATATGTTTTCTCATTAATGTTTGAAAGGATCCAGGCCTAGATGTTACAAGAAGGTTTCAAATGTATATACTTAATGTAGTGGGATGTTAAAAGTTTGGAAATTACCTTAATAGTTAGACCCCTTTGAGCAAAGGATTAGTAGTGATTCCTTTAAAAAACAAAAACTTTCGAACCTAACTAGTAAATTAGTAACGCTAAAACTTATTTGGAAAAACTTCCTGCATGTATATGTTCATTTATCCAAGGTCTAAAATCAATGTTAAAAGAACTCATAAACAAATACATTGGCTACTTATGGAGTTCAAAAAAATTCAAGATAGATGTCACAAATGCGTAGCTTAGACAACAATTTATGCTACCAAATACAAAGGGGAGGTAGGAAAAAAGGACCCTATGTGGATTCCTTGAGAATGGATTCCTTGAGAACTTCTTAGTATTTCCAATCAAACATGAAAAAGGAAAAAACTTGAATGGTGTCCTCTCTCAACCATGCTCAATGCTCAACTAGAATATATGCACTCTCTTAACCATTCTCAACTAGAATAGGTACAATATCTAGAAATTGATGAAAATAACATGGCTAACGATAGTGCTAATGTTTTTCATCCATTCATGAGAGGGGGGTACATAAATAACTTTTGAGACAATTAATTGAAAATGACCAAATTCATTATTCTCTAGATATAGTGGAAGGTATACAATAGATAAGATTGGTAAAAATAAAGATTATTTTAAATTTGGAGAATACAAAGATGTGTGGCACTTCCATCTCCTAATGCTTGGTGAATGGAGCCACATTTGAAGAAATGTTTCATAGAGAGGCCAAGTCTTATGGTGGAAAGGTAGACATACTCTCTTCTAATCTGGATTATAATGAGAACAACATGAAGGAAGAGATATAACAAGGAAATACACAAAGATATTTGCAAGGAACACAAAAATATAGTAAAACTCATATTCTATTAATGACTATTTGGAATACAAAAGACTGTAAAATGCAAAGCACACAAGCTAGCTAGAATGATGGTATCTTATCTATGAAGAGAGAGATGTGTCGGCTATGCTCATTCGCAAGAATTTGATTACAAAGAGGCCGAAAAGGCCTTTTAAACATAAAGAATCAAAGATAAAACCCTAAACATCCAAATCCCTAACCTGAGAAGATGAAACACCAAAAGGTTTGTGGGCCCCAATGTGGTCAGTTGATACGTCAACTTCCTAAGCGCGCAACTTTTCCATACGATCTTCATTTGGGGCGCTCAATACCCCATCGAAAAGGTCTAGATGAGGAGTACACATTTCTTTGGACCTAGCATCTATCTTTAGCAACATGTCAGGCACTAACAAGCCAACAAAATGCCATTTAGTGCCTCAAAACAGCCCCAAAAGTTTGGGACCCAAAAAATAGTAGAAAAACTTTCAAGATGTGGAACCATTCTGAATTAGTTGAATAGGTGGGTGGCCACTAGTATCCATCTAGATTATTCCTCCTCCCTTAGGAAGAAATGATCCCCATTGCGTCAATTTCCTCCACCATATGGGGAAACTTCTGTTGAATCTGACTCCCAGTGAACCACTTGCCCTCATGAAGAAGTTGTCATGCTTTGATGACCCGATAGACTTGGATGTTCTGCTGGTATGTGCCCTTTGTATTGGTGTCCATGATACGATCATTTTTTTTCATTTTCAATGCAGTTAGGATTGAGTTTTGTAGGGGCCAAGTGCTTAGTCACATCTAAAGTGTCGAGGAGAGGTGGAAAATATGAGGGAAACAATTCCACATTAAATATTGGGTGAAAGCCAAGGAAAGGGGGATTATTAATTCAAAATCATTCTCACCAACAGCCTTGGTGATGGTGTAAGGCTCATATCAGAGTGGGAGGAGCTTCTGATAGGGTCATGTGAGGCGCTCTTTCTGCAAATGCAACCATACCACCTAAAACTTGTGTGGTACCCAATGTTGATCGTGGTGCTACTTGTACTTGGTGTTGGATTTCTACAAAATGTCATGAAATTGTTGTTGAATGTGCTCAATTTGCTCAACAAATTTGGTTGCTCAATCAACCTCGGTCTGAGCATGGGAGGACTCTTCATGTGTAGTTGCAATGGGCAAAGCTACATCAATGGGGGCCAATGGTTGGAACTCAAAGCACACCTGAATAGGGTTGTGGCCAATAGAGTTGTGGAGGTCTATTTTGTAGCTATGTTGAACATAATGAAGGCTCTCATTCCATGTGTGAGGATGTTTTGAATTGTACATCCTCATTATATGGACAATCATCCTCTTGACCACCTCTGTTTGTCCATGTTAAATTTTCAATTTTCGGATCGGATAATTATTTCCTTGTGATTTCAAATAGAATTGTATTCCATTGTTATCATATAATAATTACACACTGAAAATATCAACCAAAATAAATTGCAACAGAAACAACATAATCATAGAAAGATAGCCATGCATAGTAGACACAAAATTTTATCCCGGGAAACCAAAACTTGGGAGAAAACCCAACAACTTTTCTTAGGAAGAATTCCAACCAATAAATACATCACCATCAATATTAAGAAAATAGACACATAAATAATTTCTCCCTTGTATGAGGAAGATCCCTCAAATGTAGTGAACCCTATACAAGATAGAACACCCCAAAATTTGCACAACTAGCAATTGGAAACTAGCAACTGGCAACTACAACTGCAACTGCAACTGTAACTGTAACTGGCAACTGCAACTGCAACTGTAAGTATAACTGTAACTGTAACTGGAAACTGCAACTAGCAACTGCAACTCTAACTAGCAACTGCAACTACAATTGGGACTTGCACACTTGATGAGAAGAGATGTGTTTTGTTTGAAATGAAATGATCAAGCCTTTATTTATACAATTCAAGTCACCTTCAATTTACTTGTGGGGTCGAATTGTACTTTTTTCTTCAACATCTTCTTTAATGCTTCCTAATGTTTCTTTAATGGTTTAATGGGCCTTGACTTGAATTCTTGGAATTTCTTCTTTTCTAGAAAATTTGTTCATGAGCCTTGTTGATTGATCATCTCCTCATGTGCACGTCTAATTAATATAAAGCTTTAATGTTGAGTAGATCCACCAAGAATCCCCTCATCACAAGAGGTCTCTCAAGCCTACATTTTCAACATTAGACTAGACTTGTAAACAAGTCAAACCTGCCCTATAAAAACTAGATCACTCCATCCTGGAGCAGGCAATGTGAGAGCATCTCGAGTCTTTTTCACTCCTTGTCAAATCAACGTGACTAATAGGAGAAAGATTTCCCCTGGTCCATTCACCACTAGTTGAATCAGCATGGCCCTGTGAGTGAATGTATCATTCTCCCTTGTTCTAATCAACATGACCAATCTAGGAGAGTGTTTTCCCAATGTTGCTAACTAGAGAAACATCGGTAGTCCATCGGTATGTGGGTGGAAGGCAGTCGATTTGGTCATCTTGGTGTCCATCATTGACCATGGGCTAGACCAAAAAGTACTCAGGAACCTACTATTTCGACCTAAAATAATGGTTCGTGGGAGCCCAAAATGAACCCAAACACGTTCAAAGAAAATCTTAGCAGTGGCCTTAGCTATGATGCTCTTCTTGTGGGGTACAAAAATTACCATCTTAGTGAATCAATCAACAACCATGAAGACACATTCATTCCCATGCTTGGTTGAAAGAAGACTAGACATGTAATCCATGGAGATGGACTTCCAAGGCCTATTGGGAGTAGGAAGAGGGGTGTATAGCCCCTTTTTCTTGTTGGAAGGTTTGGAAATGACACAGGAAGTGTCAGATCTAATGTACTGGTGGAAATCGTGTCAAAGTTTAACCAATAAAAATGATTTTGCAGTATTGTCATTGTTTTTTCCACGCCAAAGTGTCCTACCACTCGACTGTAATGAGATTCCCAAATAAGCTTTGCACACTTGCCTGAAGGAACACAAAGATGGCTTAGATGGAAAAGAATTCCATCCTGGAGATGAAAGTATAGAATTGGTTTTCCTATGCTCAATTTTGATAGGTAGTAGCAAATTCAGAGTCACTATTGTATAATTGTGGCCACCCAAATGTCTCATTCCCATGGGAGTTAAGAACTATGGCTAGTGCCACCACTGGGGGTCGATTGAGGTAGTCTATGACATGGTTGGTGTTTCCCTTCTTCCACTTGATGTTCAAGTGGAATTGTTGCAAGTACGTGGACCACTTCTGATGGTGATCATTTTTTAACTTTCCTCCTGTCTGCATTAATTATAGAGGCATGTGATCAGTGTGAATGACTATTTCCTTCCACATAATGTAATGCTTCCACTATCCACATTTCAGCACATTGGAGTACATATCTTTGTCATAGGTGGGGTATCTGTAAACAACATCATAGATTTTTTCACTATGATAGGCCACAAGATTCCCATTTTGAATGAGGACTACATCGGTAGCATAATCTAAAGAATTTGTCTCAATCTCAAATGGTTGTTATAGGTCTAGAAGAATAAGGACTAGCGTTGAGCAGAGGTAGAATTTCAAATCCTCGAATGATTTATATTGGGGTAGGTCCAAACAAACTTAGCCTTTTCTCCACCCTCAGACACCTAGACTAGGGCCAAGCGATATGAGAGAACCCCAACACAAACCTATGGTAGAATTTGGAGAGGCCTAAGAAGCTACGAAGCTCGGTCAATGTCTTCGAGGTTGGTCAATCTCGAATGACTTGGATCTTGTCTAGATTGACATGCACACCCTTCTCATCCATGATGTATCCCAGATATTGGATTCTCTACATGTCAGATGAACACTTCTCCAAATTGGCATATAAATTGTGTTGTTGCAGGGTGCCTAAGGCCTATTGAATGTGCTCCAAATATTCCTCCCAAGTTTTGCTAAAGATGAGGATGTCATCCAAATATATGACCACAAAGGAGTTTTTGAATGGCTGCAATATATCATCCATCATTTGCATGAATGTTGTTGGGGCATTAGTCAAGATGAAAGGCATGACCAACCACTTGAAGGGACCTTCTTTAGACATGAAGGTTGTATTACATACATCAATTTTCTTAATTGGCACCTAGTGGTATCCTGACTTCAAATCAATCTTACTAAAAAATTTGGCTCCCTTGATTTGATTGAGAAGATCATCAATTTAAGGGATTGGGTATCGTTCTTGATTGTGATATTTTTTAGGGCCCTATATTGGGTTGTTTCTTGAGATCGGAAGAAACAACCCANATCGTTCTTGATTGTGATATTTTTTAGGGCCCTATAATCAATACAAAGTTGTCATGGCCCATCCTTCTTCTGTATTAGAACAATTGGGCTCCCGCAAAGTGAGGATCTTGGTCTGATGTGGCCCTTCAGAATTAGTTCTTGGATCTGGAATTTTATTTCTTCATTCTCCATAACATAACACCTGTATACAGGGCCATCATGCATAGGAGCATCGGGTGTCAAATCAATTGAGTGCTTTACCTGAAAATGCAAAGGCACCCCAGTAGGTGAAGAAAAGATGTCTTTGTGCTCTTCTAATATCTTGTCCACCTACTTTTGTTGTGTAGAGAGACCTCGTGAAAAGGTTTTAGCAATTATAATGACCTTCCTTTCACCTTCTGACTAAACAATAAAGAGGAAAAATCTCCCATTCTGAGAGACCACCTTTCTGCACTACTTCACGAAGATCAAAGACACCACAGTAGTTGGGACTGCCTCCAGTACCCTGTAGAGTTGACCTCCCAAAGTAATAATGACACTACGGGGCCTAGATTCATAAAAAACATGACACTTCCACATATATGGTTGTCCTAAAAAAACATCACAAACTTCAAGGGGGGAAACATCACACAATACCTTGTCTTTTAAGGGTTTGATGCCATAGTGCAAGCGACATTGCTAGCTGATGCGAATGTCTCATCACTAGATGAACCAACCGATGGTGTATGGATGAGAATGCAGAATATTTGTAATTTCAACCTCTTGATGACCTTTTTTTATATTGGGTTCTTTTGGCTACCGCTTTCAACAATGAAATGAAGCAGGGTCCCCTTCACCCACATTTGTGAGTGGAAGAGGCACTCCCCTTCTTCAAGCTCCTCTGGCTAGACTTTTGTGGTAGAGATGGTGACACTGGATTCCATGTCAATGATCTATATTCCCTTTTATAGTTCTTAATGAGATTCTGACTCAAAATCAGACCCTGAGTCTTTCATCTCAGTGAAAAATGACTATTTGGAGTGACATTCATCAGCATTGTGCCAAGGGATTTTGTGGAACTTGCACCATTTTCCAGTGTGCTTCCTCAACTTCTCATTACCCTTCTTTGTCTATGACTTGGACTGGTTTTCCTAGGGCTATCCATCCTTGCTTTGTCCTTTTCCCGGGGAGTTAGGGCCACCTTAACCAGGCTTCTGTTGCAATGGCTTTGTAGAACCAAAATCCCGCTTATTCTTTTTCTTGAACTTTTGCTTGATTTTGACAGCATATTGGTAAGTGATTATGAGTAAGGAGATGTCCAAGAACTCAATATTTTTTTAAATGTACCTATGTGGGACACTACGATACTTTAGAAACAGGTTTCACTTAGAGTATTTAATACCCAACTTTGTGTGTAAGGTATGGAAGATGTTGGTGTACTATGGCACCATCTAGTCTCTCTCCTGACACAGAGTTGTCCATCTCATGTAATGGTCATCATAGTTTCCAACAGTGTAGTATTTCTCCTTGAGGGAATAAAAAAAAGCCACCTAAGTGGGTTCTAGCCCAAAAATTGCAGACTCATCTTCAACATGTTGCTCACATTAAGTCTCCCACCAATCTCTAACATGGGGAAGGGATTTAAAGAGCGCGAAGGTGATTTTTTCGCTGTTGAAAAAATTTTGGACAAAGAAATAACCCTATAGTAGACTTAACCACTTTTACAAAGAATCGACATCTATCTAGCCTTCAAATAAAGGAATAAAAAAGTTAACTTGTACCTTAAAGAGTGTCACACCTCCGAAGTGATTGTTGTTTGAAGGTGCCTCTGTTGTTGGCAACCATCGAAGGATCTGAGATAAATTATCCATCATCTCATTCCTCAGTCGTGCAATGGCTTCCTTGAGAAACAGTTTGATAAGATCTCATGCTCCATCATCTCTATTTTATTCTTCCATGGGAGGATGCTTGGGACGGTGGGAGCATTCTTCCCCAAGCTCAACTAGTTCGAGACCCAACTCTCAGTAGCTTGACCTCGTCAGGGACATGTATAAAGAAACAACAAAGAGTGGACTTCTCTGATACCACTTATCTAGATTATATTGAGAATGACATGAAGGTAAAAATATAATAGAGATATAACAAGGAAATACACATAGATATTTCAAGGAATGCAGTAATACAGTAAAAATCAGATTCTATTAATGACACTCTGAAATACAAAAGACTGTAAAATGCAAAGCACACAAGCTATCTAGAATGGTGGTATCTTATCTCTAAAGAGAGAGATGTATCGGCTACGCTCTTTGCAAGAAGTTGATTACAAAGAGGCTGAAAAGGCCTTTTAACATAAGGTATCAATGAGAAAACCCTAATCATCCAACCCTATCCCCAGAAGATGAAACACCAAAAGGTTTGTGGGTGCCAATGTGGTTATTTGATACGTCAACTTCCCGTGGGAGCAACTTTTGCATAGAAACTATGTTTGGGGTGCTCGATACCTCATCGAAATTTCTATCTTAGGAGTGCACATTTTGTTCAGCCTAGCATATGACTTTGGCTACATGTTATGCGTTCTTGAGCCAAAAAAAACATTGTTTAGGGCCTCAAAACAACATGTTGATGAAAAGGAATGGAAGTCCTTATACCAACATTTTCAAATCTTGTTGGGCTAAGGCAAGATAGGTAGCATTATTACCCTGGATTGATAGCCTTAACAAAAATATCAATTATCCCTCAAGAAATATGTACTTGGGCCTTGTTTTAACAAAAGAAAATAAGAAAAATTCTTGTATGTAAAATTTATAAAATATTTGAAAAATAATCAAGAAAGCAAATATGAGACATCATTATACAGCAACTCCAAAGATGAAACTGGAACCAACCATTGATTTTATTGATTCAATTCCAAATTATAGCCAAAACTTTATTTTCATACTCCTGTGAGGATAAGGATCAAAGCTAAACTTAGAAGTCTAAGGTGGAATGTTACATCACACATAGACCATTGATGTCTTCAAAGAAAAGACCAAGACTAATAAACACTGGATCAACTAGGCACAAATGTATCATTTTCCTGTCTCTGCAAAATAATTCTAATCATCACTGAAAACTAATTTAGAAGTCAAATTACAATTAGCATACTATTAAAACAAATGATTAACCTTTTGAGGCATGTCAAAAATCTAAGCTTCTTAGTCCTTCTTCTTGCCACCTTCAGTATAACCCTATTTTCAATAATAAGGTTTAGCCATTATGTAATTTAGGAATGAATGGAATATAAATGGAATCTCACTTCAAAGCAAGAGCAAACCTTATCAAATTTTTTCCTCTCTACTCTCTCTTGTTTGTCCCTCCATCAAGTCTTCATTTTATTCTTCAAAAGGTAGTTTGATTAGTTTCAACCACTTTTAGTTATGTAGCTAACACCTTTTGATTAAGTGGGATAGCTTTTAATAAATAATAATAATAATAATAATAATAAAGGTTTTTTTAAATAATAACTAGTAGGTGGGGACCCCCTATGTATCTTTATTGTTTAATTTTCAATATCCCCTTCTAACTCCATAAACTTAATATGCATGCATATTCAAAAATCCCTAAGTAAATAATCATGCCATAAATACACTTTTGACTACCAAAATAATTTAAATATGCCAAAAATAGATCAATACAGACTGTTGTCCAAAACATAAGTGTAAATATGTCTAATATTCAATTGCAAAAAGAGAGACATCATAAAATAAACTCAAAAGTTATATTTTCTATGGGAGGTTGTCCTCCTTCGTTCACTATTCTGATATGAAGCCATCATGTGTGTGTATAAGTTTGACTTTGCAGTCTTTGTCTTTCATTTGTTGATTCCTTAGGGTGCATATCACCAAAAGTGATGTTTCTTGCCTCAATGGTTTTGGAAATGGACTGAGAAGTAATAAAATCTGAAGAATCTTTTGATGAACCAGAGCTAAGTGAGTAGGCAGGCTTATTTCCTTTGCTTGGTTCGGGATCTTGAGCTAATGCTTTATGGTTTTCATGTTGTTTGAGATGATAGTGCATGTGAAGTAAAGAGTCTTGATATGACTCGAACTCCAACTTATTCAATCGAAGTAAAGAGTCTTGATATGACTCGAACTCAAAACCTGGTGTAAGGGTTTCATAATATTTGTCTAAACAATTTATATTTGGGCTCATCAAAACTTTCAAACATTGTGACTGTGTATCTATGTATATATTTTATAATCATTGAGGGTTCAAATCCATTCAAGAGGTTTGATCAATATTTCAATATGACCCTACTAGCATACATGCATGTATTGACATTCATCAAGCCATGGTTTCAAAGCTCAGCGCTGAAAATACAGTATCAAGCCAACCATTTCGCATGCAATTTTATAATTACATTGTATCCAACAAATTAGATATTACTTATATAAATACTCCATGAGGCTCAAGTTTGAAACTAGGCATGAAAAATCCATCACAATATTGTGTGAAGGGTTTATATGTTTTGGGTTTGGAAATAAAGCAAACACGACTGAATAAAATATCACAAGTATAGTCAAATAGTCAAAGTAAGGTTTTATTTCTCAGGTAAGATGTGGGTTCAAAAATGTCAAACAATCATGGTATAAATTTCCCTTATAATGCCACTATCTCAGCATGCAGGGTTAAATTTCAAACATATTGATGGCCAGGGGACCACATGCCACATCGAAACATATTGATGGCCATCACGGCTATCATCGAAATGACGGATCGAGATTTAAATATAGGTATTATCACCATTAATAAGAATCAATTCAAATCTATTTGTTTTAGTGCCCAATTAACACGTTACCATATCCCAAATAACCACAAACCTCAATACTTGCGCAAATATATGTACCATATGTGCCATGTAATTCAACACTTTGACATTTATAACCCACTATATCGCATTTACAATGTAAGCTCATGAACTTTGCATGATGTATAATGTTTTGATATGAAATCCAAATGCATTTGATTATATATGATATGTTTGTATATAACAAAACCTTTGCATGTCAAACTACATCATTCAAACTATAATGTATGCATTCAAAGTCCCTTTTCATGGTATGTTTGCAATGTGTATAACTCTATATTGCCAAAATAGCATGAATTTGTTGCCATTCCTTAGTTATAGAGTTTGATGCAATCCCCCTTTTAATCAAAATTGTGTTTTCACTTTATACATGTGATTATATCAAAGGAGTATCCAACACCATGTACTAATATTTTTTTGGGCAATACATGGAATATTTTAAAACTTTATGATCATAACTAGTTTAAAGTATGCCTCATATCTTGCTGTCAAAAAAAATTATAGTCAGTGTCAAGCATGGATGCAGATCATTATACTCTTTCTCAACACATTAGCAATGCTTTCATTTCAGGAATACTTGAAAATGAACATTTTTTCTTTTCTCCCTAGGGGGGGCCACCTACAAGTCATATATTTATAATAAGCTTTAAAATATGCCTTGTAACTATTTGCAGGCTATGTAGCTAGTGGCAAGTTTACAAGTCAACATTTGGCGACTCCACAAGGTAGACGATTTTTAATTGGCTAGAACTTTTGAATCGTTGGTTTAGCTGTAAAAAAAGAAATTTTTTGATATACTCTTGCAAAATCGTATGGAGTGTAGAAAGGGAAAGTAGAAAAAACGGAAAGAGATTTGATCAATAAGTCTTAGAAAATAATTTTTAGGTATAGGCAAATACTACATAAGTAGCAATGCAGACCAAAAGAAAATCATTTTTCTTTGTTTTTTATATATTTTCCAAAATAGTTCAGTAAAATTTTGTAGGAAACATGATCAAATAAGTGGCTTGAATGATCCAAATTGACTAAAAAAATTCAAAGATGAAAACAAAAAATAAAGCTGATGAAAAACCAAAATGAAAATCAAATTGTACAAACAGAAAAGGAAAAAGTACGAATGAAAAAGAAATAGATACATAAAGAATTAGAAATTTAACCAATCAATCATCCTGGTTCAACATAATGCTTTAAATGTGAACCATTTGTACTATATGATAAAAATCACATGTCTACATCTTTTAATAAGTAAGAATTGTTACCAATGACGGAGGCAATTTTGTAAGGACCCAGTCAAAGTTTTGGAAACTCAGAATGTTTTCCTTTATCAACATGTGTAGAATCTCAGAGCAACACTTTCTCACCAACTTGAAAAATAGTTGATTTGGATTTTTTGTCAAAATACTTCTTGGAAGATTGTTGCCTCTTTCTTAGATTTTCCAAAGCATGGTTCTTTTGTTCTTCTAAGGATAGAAAAACATTTATTCTCTGAAGGATATTTGTTGTGTTGAATTCTTCATCCTATAATTTTAATCAAAGAGAAGTAAGCTCAAGTTTTACATGCATAATAGCTTCTTGGCCATAAAAAGGTTGAAATGGAGTATGACTAGTACTAAACTTGGTAGTGGTACGATCTGCCCAAAGTGAATTTGTTAGGGACCTAACCTCCCTAACCCCTCACGTAGGTAGAATAATATATTATCCATGTAATAAAGGCCGATATTAATAAATAAGGCCTATGAATAAGGAGAATAAGTCAAATGTAAGAAGACCTAATAGAATCTTTTGCTTCTAGAAAGTTCTTCCTCTAGATTGTTCTTTTCGGTAGATAGAGTTAGTATAAATAGGAGTTGAGAGAATGAGAAATCTTTGTCTTGAGAATTAT
>JASDQU010737931.1:132390-150179 GCA_032191745.1 Picea mariana
TGTTGGGATCGGAACCTCGATTGTAAATGGATTGAATGGTTTTTTATTTATTTATTTCGGCTATTATAACTGTAACTGTTGTAAAAACGTTAAATCAGTTGTTGTAATTTGGTAATGGACGGAACAAAAATAATTTATACTTCATCTATTGCATCTATATATTTAAACCGCCAACTCAACTCTGTAAATGTCCTTTCCGGCAGTTTTGTTTCTGCATGTTCCTCATTCGATAATGGCCACTCCAGCCTTGCATCTAAAATACTTAGCCAGCTAACTTTGACCTCTATGAACTTTGTAGTTTCGCACCTGCAAACGGTGTAAATTCGTTGTATTTCCCTTACCCTTGTGTACGGTTTCTATGTCCTAGTTGTGTGGACTTCCCCCTATACAAAACCTATGAATTTCATGCTTGTCATCGAAACTTCAGAGCGCTACCCCAGCCATCTTACTCCATCGCCTTCTCGCCAAAAAAAAAAAAAATGATTTCCCATTTTTGTTGTTTTTCTCTTGCCTCCTGCAGTCTAGCATATTGGACTGAAGTTGGTTGTATCATTATCGGTTTTTTGCCTTAATTTATTGGGTGGCTGGCCACGTTTCCATCTTAGTTAGACTGTGGACCCCTACCTTGGCGGCACAGAGAAATGCATTATGTGTGTTGTTAATGGTGTAATTGTTTAACAGAGCGAGCATTTGGGACTTACCTCCAACATTGACCCAAGATCTCCATGGCTACCTGCGCTATTCCCTTCTGCATTGCTGAACCGTTCTGGACAACGTTAAACCTTGGCCTTTTCCCTTGCTTCTTTTTTTTTACCGGATCTTTTTACTCTTAACCATGGCATTTAATTCAGAGCATAATGATGCTCAGGACAACGCTCCCCTGACTGGTCCACATTTTAATTACAACGTTTCACCTGGAGATGATTTTAGTGTTGCCACATTTTCTTTCACAATGATTTACCTATGAGTCACTCTAGCATTTCCCTAGGTATCCTGGGTGATTGCGAGTGTTTTCCCTTTTTTTTTCCTTTGCCAGATTCGTAACCCAGCCACGTGATTGGATGACAGGGAACCTCAATCTTTAGCAATTTATGGCAGCCTTTTAAAGTACTAGTAGCAACTTATGGCGTGACTGGTAGCAGATTTCTTGGCAAGTTTTAGGGTTGATTCTGGTTAGCATTAGTCATGGTGGTAGCCTTTATGGCAGCTTATATGGTAGCTATTTTAGTTAAGACCTGAAGCAATCCTGATGGCGAGACTGGCAGGAAATGTTCGACAGTGTATGGCATCTTTAGGAGAGCATTGATTATGGTAGAATTTTACAGCTTGTGTTATCGACACCTTGGATGTTAGCCAGTTGGGTTAGTTTTAGAATTAAAAATTATATAACTGACCTTGTGCATGTGCAAATCTTTAAATTACTCCTTTAATACCTTTATTTCGCTCCTATGACACAACTAATATCTATTAGTTGTCTGGTTATTATATTATTATTCTTTAATTATTGCAACGCAACTTGCTAGGTAGTTGTTTAACCAGCAAATTTAACTCCTTATCCATAGTATTGATTTGATTTAGTAAAGTGGTAAACTAATAACTAAGACCTTGGGTCATAGATCCTACAATATGCAACTATTTACATTAAGGTAAATTTCCAAAGAAACATGTTGTGGTTAGGTAAATAATTACGATAATAGCATTTGCTTTTATTGTAGCAATTGTTTGGATTAATAGGTATTAAACATATCCAATAATAAAGTATTGTATAGAGGAGATGTTCCTGGAATTTTTGTGCTTATGTGTAGATTATCAACTACTCAACCTTAGTCTAATATTGATTAATAGAACATTCCCTTGTATACAATTGGTAAAAGTACTTAACAATAAATAAATCTTTGGAAATGATTAGAATAGTAATTGATGTTATCAATTTATTAACTATTGCATAATACCATGTGGCGCAGCCCTAAATAACAAGTAAATGATATTACATAACACTTTCAACAACTTGATAAAAGATTAGATTGGAACAACAACGAATTTTATTTAAAACTGGGTACCATTCCAACGTCTACTTCAATTGGTAATTTTTGGATGTAGATTTTATATAGTCTAGAAAACAATAAAAATGATCAAACGTAAACAATAAAGGGTGATGTGGAATGTGTAGAAGAATAAAAGGTGATGTTTACCATTTGTAATGTCTTTTAAGCTAAGTACAATCTCTTAATTTCTAACTTGCCTTGTCATTTTTACAATGTTGAGAGCATGCATCTTTTAGCTCTAGTTAAAGACATTGCAAGCTTTTAATAAATGGCTAGTTTATAATTGATAGACTAGATAGATTTTAATTAAGGATGACTTATATTTTAGTTAGTGATCCCGTCGAAAATTTTAGACTTGCTTAGTAATGCTCTTTAAATGAAAATTCAGATGACACTCTGTTGTCATTGGTAATTTAGAATTGCACAATGAAATGTTTTCAAGACTAATTTAGATCATACCTTAATGATGTTATGCACTTTAGACATGCGAAGTCGAACTCGTAATAGAGGTCGGAATAGACTGTGTTAAAAACCTTACATGCTATATTATTTGTCATCGTCTCGTAATTGATTAAAAATACACTTCCCATGCAATACTGTAATAGTAGTGAGCAATTTAATGAGTTAATAATGATGCACTATTGTAAAATTCCTTAATGTAGATAACCTTGTTGTTGTGATCTTCATGGTTATGTTATTGTCTTTAGTTTAGAAGGCTTGGTTTGCTTGTGTCGGGTGGGGTGTAGACACCTCCATGCTCCTCAGAACAGTCGCCAGCCCTGAGACCTTAAATGGTTAAAATTGATGGGAACCTGGGCTTGCGCGTTGCTTATGTGTCTTGGAGGTCCTAACCATCGCAAGGTAGGACAGGCGGGTAGTCAGTCTTATTTATTTGTCGATTGATTGTCATTCATTGCATGCAGATACTTGATGTGTGTCTTAGGTCGTCATGTTGTTGTCACCGTTGCATGTGACATGTTTGTCATCGCATTGCTACGCAGAGTATAATGTTTTTTTTACCCTTGTACACACGCACACAAAAAAAAAAATTGTACTTGTTATAAGAGGTCTGTCGTCGTGACGAACGGGTGGTTTGTTACATAACCAAAATCAAACAATCTGCTCTTCCCTTTAACATCTTCCAAAATGTCTATTACTTAGCTCTTCACAAACTCATATTCATTATATACCTTATAACATGAGATATATAATGAAATTGGGAGAGATGAAGATATTTTTAATTTATGTAAAGTGAAACAAATTACGTGAAAGAGTGGTATGTATTTATAAACCATAATACATCTTAAATCAGCTTGTCAATTTCAACTTAGAATTTCTGCACTTATGCTCAATAACAATCAGCAATCAAGTTGCTTATGTCATATTTTCATTGCATCATATATCTGCTTTCTATCACTATCAACCATGCATGCCAATCACAATCTCTTAAAATATTTATATTTATGCAACAGGGGGAAAATAACATGGAATAAAAAGAAAGATGACTTTGGGAGTTTAGGAATAATGCATGAAAAGTGAACAATGAGGGATTTGGTCCTATATAAAAAATTGGAAATAATCAATGTTCTTTTGACCACAACAAAATACTTTTATCCATAATATCAAAATTGTTGTAGTCAATCAAAGGCTTTATTCCAACTTATGTTTCTTTTATTAAACTAGTGTTTTGCATAAAAATTTGATAAATAAATATATAATATCTTAAGTAGGGCCTGTATCAAATCTCAATTCCATGCAATGACAAACTCCAACATGTATTTCTTAATACCTATCAGCATTATCTTAACATAAGTAAGATTCCAAAATTATGTATCATTATGTTTACTGTGGAGCAAAACATTCCATCAAACCATGTATCATAAAAACTATCAAAATTGTAATCAATTCAACAAAATTACACATGTAACTTTCATGACCCAAACAATTCTATGTACAAACATGAACACATAGGTCGAACATTGACTACTTCGATAGCATTCCCTTTTCCTTAAAAAAAACTCCAACTTATTCAATTGAAGTAAAGAGTCTTGATATGACTCGAACTCAAAACCTGGTGTGAGGGTTTCATAATATTTGTCTAAACAATTTATATTTGGGCTCATCAAAACTTTCAAACATTGTGACTGTGTATCTCTATATATATTTTATAATCATTGAGGGTTCAAATCCATTCAATAGGTTTGATCAATATTTCAATATGACCCTGCTAGCATACATGCATGTATTGGCATTCATCAAGCCATGGTTTCAAAGCTCAACTCTGAGAATACAGTATCAAGCCAACCATTTCGCATGCAATTTTATAATTACATTGTATCCAACAAATTAGATATTACTTATATAAATACTCCATGAGGGTCAAGTTTAAAACTAGGCATGAAAAATCCATCACAATATTGTGTGAAGGGTTTATATGTTTTGGGTTTGGAAATAAAGCAAACACGACTAAATAAAATATCACAAGTATAGTCAAATAGTCGAAGTAAGGTTTTATTTCTCAGGTAAGATGTGGGTTCAAAAATGTCAAACAATTATGGTATAAATTTCCCTTATAATGCCACTATCTCAGCATGCAGGGTTAAACTTCAAAAGATTTGAACCCTTCCTCGGGTGTTGACTCAAATTTGTTGGCTTCAAAACAGAGATGACTGAAAATGTTCCTTTGACAGGATTTTATTATAGAGATCAAATTGTATCAATTCAATGCCAGAGTCATGCAAATATTTTTTTACATAAAAACTTAGTTGGTCAAAGAATACATCTTAACAACTCAAACTAAAGGTCATGGGTATATCATATTCAAAACAAACTCGACCATATATTTTCGATTAGGAGCCCAAAAAGTCGACCTTAAACTAAACCATTTAATAAATTTGTTTCCATAACAAGAACCTCATTTTCTTAAATGAAAAAAAAAGGAAAATAGGAAAACGAACCACTTATTCACAAAGATATTCCATACCCAAATAGAGAAAGAAGAACACACTAAAAAAAAGATCAATACAGAGCCAGAATATTAAAATATCACTGCAAAAAAAACATACATTTGATGAAAAACAATCTGAAATATACATACATTATCAAGCGCCTCAAATACTCATGAAAAAACAGTGCAAATAGCTACAAAAACTACCACATCAGAGCTTTATTACTAGAATGTTGCCATAGTAAAACTCCAATAGCTCTGAGCATAAATGAAATGACGAAACCAAAATGTGAGGGTGGTAAACGTGAAACATTGATTCCAAAGCTCACTTCCTTGCATATTGAATGCAAGGGCATCTCTCATGTTGTTTCCATCTAATGCATACAACCAACCCTAGAACTCAACTTTCCAAACAACAGATATGGAAATCATTCATCAAATAGAATTCATTCCACATGAGCAGGGGACCACATGCCACATTGAAACATATTGATGGCCATCACGACTATCATCGAAATGACGAATCAAGATTTAAATATAGGTATTATCACCATTAATAAGAATCAACTCAAATCTATTTGTTTTAGTGCCCAATTAACACGTTACCATTTCCCAAATAACCACAAACCTCAATACTTGTGCAAATATATGTACCATATGTGCCATGTAATTCAACACTTTGACATTTACAACCCACTATATCGCATTTAAAATGTAAGCTCATGAACTCTGCATGATGTATAATGTTTGTGATATGAAATCCAAATGCATTTGATTATATATGATATGTTTGTATATAACAAAACCTTTGCATGTCAAACTATATCATTCAAACTATAATGTATGCATTCAAAGTACCTTTTCATGGTATGTTTGCAATGTGTATAACTCTATATTGCCAAAATAACATGAATTTGTTGCCACAATATTTGCCTTAGTTATAGAGTTTGATGCAATCCCCCTTTTAATCAAAATTGTGTTTTCACTTTATACATGTGATTATATCAAAGGAGTATCCAACACCATGTACTAATATTTTTTGGGCAATACATGGAATATTTTAAAACTTTATGATCATAACTAGTTTAAAGTATGCTTCATATCTTGTTGTCAAAAAAAATTATAGTCGGTGTCGAGCATGGATGCAGATCATTATACTCTTTCTCAGCACATTAGCAATGCTTTCATTTCAGGAATACTTGAAAATGAACATTTTTTCTTTTCTCCCTAGGGGGGCCCACCTACAAGTCATATATTTATAATAAGCTTTAAAATATGCCTTATAACTAGTTGCAGGCTATGTAGCTAGTGGCAAGTTTACAAGTCAACATTTGGCGACTCCACAAGGTAGACGATTTTTAATTGGCTAGAACTTTTGAATCATTGGTTTAGCTGTAAAAAAAGAATTTTTTTGATATACTCTTGCAAAATTGTATGGAGTGTAGAAAGGGAAAGTAGAAAAAACGGAAAGAGATTTGATCAATAAGTCTTAGAAAATAATTTTTAGGTATAGGCAAATACTACATAAGTAGCAATGCAGACCAAAAGAAAATCATTTCTCTTTGTTTTTTATATATTTTCCAAAATAGTTCAGTAAAATTTTGTAGGAAACATGATCAAATAAGTGGCTTGAATGATCCAAATTGACTAAAAAAATTCAAAGATGAAAACAAAAAATAAAACTGATGAAAAACCAAAATGAAAATCAAATTGCACAAACAGAAAAGGAAAAAGTAAGACTGAAAAAGAAATAGATACATAAAGAATTAGAAATTTAACCAATCAATCATCTTGGTTCAACATAATGCTTTAAATGTGAACCATTTGTACTATATGATAAAAATCACATGTCTACATCTTTTAATAAGTAAGAATTGTTACCAATGACGGAGACAATTTTGTAAGGACCCAGTCAAAGTTTCGGAAACTCGGAATGTTTTCCTTTATCAACATGTGCAGAATCTCAGAGCAACACTTTCTCACCAACTTGAAAAATAGTTGATTTGGATTTTTTGTCAAAATACTTCTTGGAAGATTGTTGCCTCTTTCTTAGATTTTCAAGAGCATGGTTCTTTTATTCTTCTAAGGATAGAAAGACATTTATTCTCTGAAGGATATTTGTTGTGTTGAATTCTTCATCCTATAATTTTAATCAAAGGGAAGTAAGCTCAAGTTTTACATGCATAATAGCTTCTTGGCCATAAAAAGGTTGAAATGGAGTATGACTAGTACTAAACTTGGTAGTGGTACGATCTGCCCAAAATGAATATGTTAGGGACCTAACCTCCCTAACCCCTCACATAGGTAGAATAATATATTATCTGTGTAAGAAAGGCCAATATTAATAAATAAGGCCTATGAATAAGGAGAATAAGTCAAATGTAAGAAGACCTAATAGAATATTTTGCTTCTAGAAAGATCTTCCTCTAGATTGTTCTTTTGGGTAGATAGAGTTAGTATAAATAGGAGTTGAGAGAATGAGAAATCTTTGTCTTGAGAATTATTGTAATAGAGATATGGTCTACTAGAGGTTTCCCCCTTGAAGAGGCAAGTGAACATTGCTTTTGTTTCAATAAAGGTATCATTTTGATGTGTTGATTCTCTATATTTTGTTGTTTTGTTAGTAGTTCTTGTGATATTCTTGTTTGTGTTCAATATAACATAACCAAGTGCTTAAAAAGTGGTATCAAAGAACTTTCCTAGGTAGGGATTGTGGGTAAATTTATTTTGAAGGTAGAGATGTATTATGACATCTTTAAGCTACAGTAATATATTTTCCAGTGCATAAAATTGCAGTCGGGGAAGCACACGGGTAGGAAATACAATAGGTTTTTAAGCTCACATTGTTGGACACTCTTGTAACCCATGTTGGTACCCCTTCAAGTGGTAGTGAATTAGACAGAACTTGCATACAAAATGGCCTAGGTATCTTGGAAGTCGTTCTAGATCAACCGTTCGAACACCTAACTTCTATAGTTCCACCAAGAACAACACTCAAGAAGATACTCCCTAGTAACTAAGTAATCGGGTAGTACGCCTAAGGGTACAGTCTATTCTCCTTAGTTGGTTCCCTAAAATATTGGTTCGAGTACTATTATTCGACCACGCACGTATATCAGAGAGCTATAGCACAGGGAAAACCCTTGTCTATAGGAACCCTGAAAAAAAACCCTGACCCTTGGGATGAAAACAAAACAAAAAATGAATGGACAAGATCTATTTACGTGCAAACTTGCCTTCTACATTCTGGTTGTGAAATTACTACACGTTTCTTCCTCTTACGAATTTGGGTATTTCTCCATTGCGTTATTATTCAAATCAAAGTATAACTCCGCAGGAGTAAAAAAAATCAAATTTTGGGGCCTTCCCACACCCTTATTTGAGACTTATCCCATTGGTTTCCTCTTTTCGTCCTGATCGTAATCACACGTAGCATTTTTCAACCTGTGTTTCTTGTGGTCCTGACCCCCTTACTTGGGACCTATCCCATTGGATTCCCCTTTTCACCTTGATCGTTGTGATACCCTTCTCATGTAACCCCTTTTCTGTGTGAACCCACCTGCCCCCTTCATGTACCCCCTTTCACCACAACCCACACCCACAGACAATATCTTGAAGCACACCTTAATACATTTTCATCTAATTTCTCTATGGCCCAAAAGGAATTGCAGAAAATCAATGCCATTATTTCCACCATGGATGATTTTAGGGGCTAAATTTCTCTCATGGGCTAATTTTCTATGTTTTTTCCAAAAACAAGATTCGCTATTTTAAAAATAATTCGCCCAAATTCTATAGGATAAAATTATTTTACCTTAAAAATCGCCAAAATTTTATAAAAACTATATAAAATCCTTAGAAATTTGAATACTTTAACAAAAATATCGCCAAACATTTATAGTTGGCATATGAAGGATTAGTAAGATTCGCCAAGGTTTCTACATTTTAAAATAAATTTCCATCCTTAAAATCATCCCTGATTTCCACCATCAATTCCTCCATGAATTCCACCATAGACTCTAAAATAGAATCCCTGAATAGGACATGGAAATCCAGCTTGAATCCTTTGCGAGCCATCTCTTAGCCAAACTAAATGTCCTTGGAGGCTTTCCCTCATCTAACCAACCTTTTCACCCTGAAGGTGATACTTCCTCCACTTCCCAGAATTTTTAGTCCAATCACTTTCAATGTGACCTATGCCTTCCTAGAGTGGATGTGAAATATTTGATGGATCTGACCCCACAGGCTGGGTCTTCCAAATGGAACACTACTCCTCTTTGCATGACATTACCGATGAGTTGGCCAAACTCCATTATGGTGTTCTCCATTTAGATCCTGGATGTTGGAAATGGTGGAAATGGCATAAAAAGGCACGCCAAGGGTATGTGGATTGGAAACAGTTTGTTGCATAGCTTTATGACAACTTTTACATCGACACCCATCATTTAGGTCGTTTAACCAAGTTGAAAAAAACTGGCCCGATGGAAGAATTTATAGTTTCCTTAGAGAAATTGGCTTTTAGAATGGAGGGCATTGTTGGGGCTCAGAAATGTTATATCCCCATCCACCTTTTCCTTCATCATTCTTCACATTTCATCTCCCCATTAACCTTTCATGATATCCTTTTCATAAATATATTTGGGTTTCACCTTATTATTTTCCACTTCATTCATTTTAGTATTAAAAGGGAATTTGTGATTAAATATTAGAAAATCAACATGTTTTCATATATATCTCAAAAATGTGTGATCTTTGTAATGTGTAGGAATATGTGAAGGATTCATTCAAAAAGACTTCTTGAATACTTCCTCCACCATTTCAATATTTGAGGAGATAATTCAAGCCTATTCCAAGGACAAGATCATGGAGATTTGGTTGGCATATCTTATCGAAGATATATGAGAGATATGTGTGAAGGTTTGAAGGGATTGTATTTTGTAATAATGGGAAATAGGTTGAGAGAAAAGTGGATCATTAATTATGAGATGGTTATCTTATCTTCAAGGCTCTCATGTATAAAAGAGAGTGTTCTTGCTTCATGAGGGGGTAGAAATCATTAAGTAGTAATAATTGGGAGTCATTGGGATTTGAAAGAAAGGTATTCTTAGCTTCGATTGATAGTTTAGGTTTTCATGCTTTCATTATTCTGTTATGAAGATTGATTTGATTATTGTAATATAAGATTGTTTCATTGGTGTGAGCTCACATATGTTGTTGTGTCATTCAACTCTTCACATGTTTTATTTTCTTTTCCTTCATGTAGTTCTCCATTCCTAGATTAGTTTCATTTACGCAATTTCATTTCATTTGTAGGTTGTAGCAATTCAATTCCAAGTCGTGTGTTTCAATTTCCTGCATTAGATTAATGATTCAATTTCAGTCGTAGGTTGTAGCAATTCAATTCCAAATCGTGTGTTTCAATTTTCTGCATTAGATTAATGGTTCAATTTTAGTCGTATCTTAAATATTATATTATATTAGTCTCACTTCAATATTGCATATACTTTGCGTGTGCTTCATAAGTTTACAAACCTCGAGTTGAAAAATTAGATAGTTGGGCAAGTACTACAATGCAATTAATTCCACATTAGTTCGGCCCAATATAACGAATGTCGTTTCCTTGTTACGATTGTTGTTCATTTTACAAGAAGTGTCGTTCATTTGAATATAACAACTATCGTTCCCTTTACGATTCTTGTTCCTTTACAGGTGTTGCATCTCTAGAGGATGAGGTATTGAAAAGGAAGGTAAGAACCTACGTAGGAAACAAGTAAAATTCTTGTGCCAGAGCCTACCTTTGGTTGATGCATAGAGGTCATTTTTAGGACATCTTTAGAGCCCAACATGCATGATAGATGATTTTTCCAGGGAATGCTTTATCAGTGTCCTCAAGGATGAGATGTGTTCCCATGTCCTCATGGCTCACACCCAGACTTGGTTGGAAGCTACTAAAAGGGCCAAGGAAGCACAACAAGTAGTCTCATCCCAAACCAAAAAAACACCCTTTATTCCTCACCCTAAACCCACCCTTCCCACCCCTCCTGCTACTCCCCTCAAGATATAGAAATTGACTCGGGCAGAAATGGTTGAATGCCAACTTAAGGGTCTTTGTTATAATTGTTATGACAAGTATTTTCCATGGCACAAGTGTAAGGAACAAAATATTTTTATGGCTATGAATGAGGATGTTTATTAAGAAGAGGTTGATGTTTCTCATATACATGAGCTACCCCCACCACTTGATCTTAATCCACCCTCTGATCCACATGAAGTTAAACCATTGATTTCCCTTAATGCACTCACTAGTTTATTTTCTCCCCAAACACTCAAGATAATTGGCTACATTAAGAACCAGAAAGTCATCATTCTTATTGGCAGTGGAAGCACCCATAATTTTGTTCATCATCGCATTTCCAAAGAATTCAATTTCTATATCTGTATAGTTATAAATTTCCAAATCATGATTACCAATGGGGGTTCCATGAAATGTGGAGGGCGTTGTGAAAATTTATGCCCACAAATTGGTCAATACCACCTAAAATATCATATGTTTTCTATTGATATGGGCAGTTGTGACATTGTACTTGGTGTTGAATGGTTACACACTATTGGACCTATCAACATGGGTTTCAATATATTAACCATGCAATTCCAGCAAGAGGTCCAACAACGCCAATTCTAAGGCATCACATTAGGGTCACAAGAGATCATCAGTTCCCACTGATTGGAAAAGTTCTTTAGAAAAGGTCATTCTGGCATTATTTTCCAACTTCAATTCATTCAGGCGGTTGAGACACCCTCTATCCATCCCGACCTCCAATCTATCCTCTCCCAACACCAAGTTGTGTTTCAACCCCCCAGGGAATTCCCCCTTCTTGAGGTGTCCATGATCATTCCATTCCTCTTGTTCTAGGAATTCTTCCTCCAAATTTTATCCCTAATCGTCATCCCTTCACCGAGAAGAATGAAATTGAGAATATTCTTCAAGAATTTCTAGAATTCGGTGTCATACATCCCAATACCAACCCCTACTCTTCTCCAGTAGTCATGGTACTCAAGAAAGAAGATGCTTGGCGCATGTGTCTTGATTTTCGTTCCCTTAACAAACTCAGCATTAAAGACAAATTTCCCATTCATTTCATTGATGACCTTTTGGATGAATTAAGTGGTGCTTAGTATTTTACCAAACTTGATCTTCGCTCTAGCTACCACCAGATTCATATGAAAGAATAATACATTCCTAAGACTGCATTCTGAACTCAAGAGGGTCACTATGAGTTCTTGGTTATGCCATTTGACTTTTTTAATGCTCCCTCCACTTTTCAAAGTATAATGAATCAATTTGTATGTCCTTTCCTTTGTCATTTTGTCCTGGTTTTCTTTGATGATATCCTCATCTATAGAAAAACTTGGCAAGCCCATATTACCCATGTGGATTAAGTTCTACAACTACTTTCTCAACAAAAAAGAATTCTTAAGTAGTATATATGTGTTTTTGGAGCCCCTGAAGTTGAGTGCATGGGACATATTGTTGTAAAGGATGGTGTCAGGGTGGATCCGAAGAAAATTGAATCTATTCAGGATTGGTCGCGCTCAAAAACTCTTAAAATTCTACGTTGCTTCATGGGTTTGACGAGATATTATCGCAAGTTTGTGTAGAATTATGGAAAAATTGCAACTCCCCTCACAGTGCTCATTAAAAAGAATGTTTTTAGTTGGAATCCAGCAGTATACCATTCCTTCTAAGCCTTGAAATCATCTATGTGCACTACTCATGTTCTGTCTCACCCTGACTTCAACAAGACCTTTGTACTGGAGTGTGATGCCTCAGGGAAAGGCATAGGGGTTGTCCTCGTGAAAATGGTCGACCTTTGGCTTTAACCAACAAACAATTGTCCAAGCACCATTTGGGACAATTCACCTATGAAAAGAAAATGTTGGATATTTTTCACATTGTGGATCTTTGGCATCCTTATCTCTTGGGGAAATGCTTCCAAATTAAATGGATCATCAAATCCTCAAGTATTTTATGGAACAAATAATATCTTCCTTTGAGAAACAAAAATGGGTAACCAATTTGTTTGGATATGATTATGAGATCATATTCAAAAAAGGAAAATAAAATGTGGTGGTTGATACCCTTTCCAGGAAATATGAAGAAGACAAGTCACTTTTTTCCCTATCTTTCATTATCGCAGATTGGCTTTAGGAGGTTCACCAGGAATGGTTACAAGATCCCAAGCTTTCAAAACTGATCCAAACATTGCAACAGGATCCGCAAGATTCTCCAGGGTACTCGTGGAACCGTGACGAGCTTTGTTATAAAGGTATCATGTATTTAAGCAAACAGTCAAACCTTAAATCCATCTTGCTCTATAAGTTTCATGCTTCACCTCAATTGGGAATTTTGGTTTGGTATAAAACCAATGAACGGGTTAAACATTCTTTTTTCTAGGACGGTATGAAATAGGATGTCCACAAATTTTTGGTTGAATGTGATATAAGTCAATGCAATAAGGGAGAGACAGTCAAACCTCCATGCACACTCCAACCACTTTCGATTCCACCTACTATTTGGATAGATATTTCTATGGACTTCATTGTTGGATTACCTAAATCAAGCAATAAGTCAGTCATCATGGTATTTGTTGATCGTCTCTCAAAATATGATCATTTATGTGCTCTTCAACACCCATTCAAAGCATCCACCATGGCTCAAATTTTTATGGATAATATATTCAAACTCCATGGCATGCCTCATTTTGTTGTTTCTGACCATGGTCCAACTTTCACTAGCACTTTATAGCAAGAATTGTTCTGACTCCAGGGAACCCAATTGTATCTCAGCACTACATATCATCCTCAGACTTATGGACAAACTGAAGCGGTCAACAAGTGTTTGGAAACATATCTGAGGTGTTTTGCATCTAACGAACAAAATCATTGGGTTCATTGGTTACCCCTCATTGAATGGTGGTACAACACCTCTTACCATACCTCCACTCGCATGAATCCCTTTGAAGAAGTATATGGAAAAAATCCACCTGTGTTTCTATAATACATGATCGGTGTCTCCAAGGTTCAGCAGATGGATCAAACTCTTACAGTATGCATGGTCATTCTCTGTACTCTCAAATAAAATTTGTTCATGGCTCAAAATCGCATGAAACAACAAGAAGATCGAGGTTGTTCTGAATGTGAATTTGTTGAAGGGGAACAGGAGTTTCTTCATCTACAAACTTATAAGAAAAAATTACTCAAAGTCGAGCATTGTCAAAAACTCGCCCCTAAATTTTATGGTCTTTATCATATTCTCAAGAGAGTGGGGTCACTGGCCTACCAGTCAGATTTTCCTAGACACTCTAAGCTCCACCCTGTTTTTTATGTTTCTTGCTTAAAGAGAGTGCTCGACACTAGGTTCCAGACTCATACTAGTCTACTTGAGTTGGTTGAAGAAGGTTCCATTTGGTTGCAACCACAAGAATTCTTGGACTAGTGTGAGCGTCGTCTCCTCCAACACACTATCAAGGAAGTTTTAGTTCAGTGGAAGGACACATGACCAGAAGATGCCACCTGGGAATCGGCTACCATCCTGCAACAATTTCCTCATCTCATGCCTTGAGGACAAGGTTACTTTTTAAGGGGGAGGGAATGTTAGGGAACTAACCTCCCTAAGCCCTCACATAGTTAAAATTATATATTTTCCATGTAATAAAGGCCAATATTAAAAAATAAGGCCTAGGAATAAGGAGAATAAGTCAAATGTAAGAAGACCTAATAGAATCTTCTGCTTCTAGAATTATCTTCCTCTATATTGTTATTTTGGGTAGATAGATTTAGTATAAATAGGAGTCAAGGGCATGAGAAATATTTTTCTTGAGAATTATTGTAATAGAGATCTAGTTTGCTGGAGGTTGTCCCCTTGAAGAGGCAAGTGAACATTGCTTATGTTTCAATAAAGGTGTCATTTTGATGTGCTAATTATCTATATTGTTTTGTTCCAATGGTAATTTCTGTGATATTCTTGTTTATGTTCAATATAACATGACCAACTTCTTAACAAAGTACATGAGTAGTGTGTGCCATTGACGAGGCTTATCACTTATAGTCTTCCTTAAAATTTTAATCAATTTTTTATTTTTCAACTCAGCCTACCCATTTCCTTGTGGATAATAGGTGCGTGAGGTAAAATGTTTCAATCCAAATTTACTAATAAATTGAGTGAATTTTGCAGAAATAAAAGTTGTTCCATTATCTGTAATGATTTATATTACCAAAGTGAGAGAAAATATTAGATTCCATAAATGAAATTACCTACTTATCTTATGCACACTCGAGTGGTACAGCTTCAGTCCTCTTGTTGAAGTAATATGTTTTTGTGAGTATAAATATGTGTCCAGTAGAAGAAGTAGGATTGATAAGGCCAATGAAATCTAACCCCCATTTGGAAGATCTAAAATCAGGGAGAACGGGTTGCAAGGGAATGACAAATAATTTCTCCTTGTTAACAAAATTTTGACATTGATCACAAGCATGTGTAAATTTAAAAGAGTATTTGAAGATTGATGGCCAGTAGTAGCTTGTTCTCAATATTTTAAAAGAAGTGGTTTTTTCTGCAAAGTGACCACCAATATGGATGTTTGAATCTATTGATCCATGTATTTCTCTTAACACTTTGTGAGCTGCTATATTGTCTATACAATGAAATAGCATTCCATCAGTAGATCTATGGAACAAAGAATTTCCTAAGATCATATATTTAGAGGCTTCAAGGTGAACCCTCATGCATTGATGAGATTCAAGGTAATCAGGACATTTTTGAAATTGCAGATAACAAATAAGGTCCTTATACTAAGGATGTTCAACTAAATATAGATTCTTATTTTCAATAAAAAAACAAGTGTTGATAAATCGTTTTCATCATTTTCAGAAGAAACACTTGGTTCAGCATGTCGATCCAAGTGCAGTGCAAAGTCTTGTCCCTTGAGTGTATTTGAAGTTGTGATCGTTAAGTCATGTTCTTGGATTTTTGCAAGCCAATGTGCAATTTTTCCTGAAATATATGTTTGTGAAAGTAAAAACTTGACAGCAGGTAAAGGGGCTTTTACCTGTGTACGCTTGCCTAAGATAAAGTGGAAAAAAAAATTGATACCTTTTACAATAGAAAAAGTATGCTTTTCAATAGAAGTATATTTGATTCCATCATCCGATAAGCTTTGGCTCATGCAAGCTATAGGTTGTTCATTTTTTTTATGATCTTTTTTAAGAAGAATAGTCAAGATTGCTTCTTCAGTTGAATTTGTATAAATAATAAAATATTTATCAAAAATTCATTTCATCATAACTGGTGCAAGATTCTTTTATTCCTACAAAAATACGTTTCTTCATATTCATTCCATGAGAAATATCAATCATGTTTCATCATGTTATCAATAGGTTTGGCCATTACAATGAAATCAAGAAGAAATCTTCTAACAAAGTTAATTTTGCCCATAAAAGATTGAATTTCTTTTTTAAAAGTAGAGGCTTGAAGATTTAGAATGTTGGTAACCCTCTCAGGATCAATACTAATTCTTGAATTAGAAACAATGTGACCGAGAAATTTACCTTGAGTGACACCAAAAACAGATTTTGAAGGATTTAAAGACATGCCAAATTTTCTGCAACGAAAACAGACTTTTCTAAGATGATCAAAATGATCTTGTCAATTTTTAGAATAAACGGTTAAGTAATCAAGATAAATATAAATAATCTTATCGATAAGATCATCAAATGCTATCTGCATAGCCCTCTGAAAAGTAGCACCTGCATTAATTAATCAAAAAGGAATTTGTTCATAAGGGAAGGTGCCCCATTGAAATATAAATGTGGTTTTATATTTATCTTCCCTCTTGACTTTGATTTGATTGTATCCTAAAAAACATCAAGAGACATCATCTGTGACCTTGTCACTTGCTACAAAATCATTTCCATATTTGGAAGGGGAAATTTTATTTTTCTCTTGATCTATTAAGTGTACGGAAATCAACACATAATCTAATGTCATCATTATTTTTTTGTACAGGAACAAGGTTAGAAACCCACTCAGAATATTTAACAGAAAAAATAATATGGGCATTTATCAATTTATCCACTTCCTTTCTTATAGTGTCTTCAAGAGCAGGGTTTATAGGCCTTTGTTTTTTCCTAACAGGTTGTAACATCCAGTTCCACTGAGTACATAAACCTTTGGAATAGGTTAGAAGAGATGAAAGTGTCTCTCAAGTTGAGGGTTGCTACAATAAGGATGTATGAGGACGTTATTGCTAAGTTTAAAAACACTGAGGGCTGGTCAAAAGAGATTAACTGCAATATCAAAGTCAAACAAGGTTGTCCCTTGTCCCCTACCCTTTTTGGAATATACATTGATAAGTTAGAAGAATTCTTGGAAAAAGTAGGTTGTGTAGGCCCTACTCTCACTGGTATAGTCATCATTATTCTTCTTTATGCCAATGATATCGTTCTTATGGCAAGGAGTCCCCATGATCTTGAAAACCAACTAAGAATCCTCAAGGACTTTTGCTCTAATATGGGTATGACTGTTAATACTGATAAGACTAAGGTCATGATTATTAAATCCAATAAGATCCCATATGATACCTTTGTATATGACAACAACAACTTGGAGGAAGTGACTTCATACAAATATCTTGGAATTGATATTCACCACAAGCTCAATTGGAATTATAGCATTGAGAAAAGGATTATTGGGGGATGGAAAGCTTATTATGGGCTTGAAAACAATGGTAAATCAATTG
>JASDQU010737931.1:175113-207727 GCA_032191745.1 Picea mariana
AATGATGGAACCACTGTCACACTATCACTGTGAGATATACCGTTGTAAACCTGTACCAATAGACCTGAACCATGCATCAACCTGTACCTCAACCTATAATCAACCTGTACCATAAACAAGTGCATCAACCATGCACCAATCTGTACCATAAACAAGTGCATCAACCATGCAACAATCTGTACCAAACAATTTGTAATCAACCTGTACCATAAACAAGTGCAACCAACCATGTTCCAAGTATGTACCAATCATATGTCAACTACTCATCAATATGTACCAACATGATCAACTGTACACCTCATGTATGTGCCAACTCATCAACTACTTGTCTCAACCATGTACCCAACTTGTACCTCAACCAAAATACCTCATCAATTTCATCATCCAAATATGATTTATAAATCTGTAATAAACCTGGTGTATATGATCACATACCTGCAAACCTTCATTAACTTTAAACAACAAGAGACTAGCATTTACATCAAACTTTTCTTTAGTCTCACATGACTAGTTTTTGATTAGTCAACAACCCGACTTGAAATAATCATAACTTTGTACCTATAATGAATAAATAAATGAAACTGATACAAAATGTTCTTCAGTGTGTTTTATACAATTCCTCCAAGTTTCACTACTTCGAACCTCTCATAAAATTAATTATAGAAAAAATGGCATACCTTGTTGAATTTTGTCTTATTCTATAGAGCGGCCTTGTAGAGTGTGCCCCACACGGAAAATTTGTTGAATCGATCTGAAACTGTTACACAACATACTAAAAACTGTACCCCAACCAACAAATTTGGTCTTACTGAATTTGGATCTGTTATGAAGAAGTTATGACGTTTTTACCCGAAACACCTTAGAAAGCATCATCAAAATAACTTATCCTTCTTTGAATTCCGACCTTATTTTCTTCACCTTCCCTCAGAAATTCGGCTTAGATATCATTTGGTTACCTCGTACACCTATAGGTATTCAATATTTTCAAGTGTGATTTAAATGAGAGAGCCTTGCCTCTTATTTATACTCTCCAAGTAGCTTCCTTAAAAACATCTTCTAGGTCACTTTGTCCACTTTCCTTATTTTAGGGTTAACCCACTTCTAATTTCTCCATTAAATTTATTATTTAAATAATTGATTTTGTATTCACTTTGAATCATAGTGCACTCATCACTTCACTTTATTATTTACATTTAAAAAATCTTAAACCACTTTGACCTTTTGGGGCTTCTAGATGACATATGAGGGTCCTCCAACTTCGTAAGGCCATAACTCTCAAACCATGAGTTATGTGACATTCCACATACCACCAGAAATGGAATGACATGTACTATCCATATAGAATAGTATTACCTGAAAATATATCAAAACTCATATTGTTATCCATCAAACAAACTTGGTTCCATTACCCAAACCTGGGTTCTCCAACTTCTCATGGCCATAACTCTCTAACCATGAGGAGTTATGTGAGGTTCTACATACCACCGGAAATGGCATAAAAAGCACTATCCATCTAGGATATTTTCACTGACAAATTCACTAGTGTTCATCTCATTATTCCACAAATAAGCATGGGTTATCTAACCATACTTCTAGGATAACTCAATCCGCAAAGCGTCTTCCCATGAGGGCTTTCACCATAGGGGGGCCACTTTGGAGTTCATCCATTTATACTTATTATCAACCATGACAAGACAATAATGAGTCATCTTTACATCAAACAATCTTGGATCCATTACCCAACCTTTGTGCTATGGGGATTTATTCAAGGGTTGACATCAATGACAACCAACCTTAATCAACACGTATACATTTTAGCGAATCAATTCTCTACTTGTTAAGTGATGATGTTGTAGTAAAATTTCAATGTTAGTGCATTTATTTCCAATTGCAAATACACGATATTGAATTTCGTTGGGAAACATTTTTATCCTATAATTCAAACCTTCCAGAATCTTTATTAGTTCATTTGTCCAAATTTGAGTCCTTTCCTTACCGTGCATGGGAAATTTTAATGATTTCCTTGAATTTTAACTCGATAAGGTTCACCCTTTTACAACGAATACTTGATAAGGAGGAAGACCATCTTAAAATTTCGTAAAAATTTGATTTCAAATAGTTTTTCATCGCACCTTTCTATTTATTCATTGAACCTTTCAAGGGTTTGAAGTTGTTTATTTAAGTGGTAAAAAGAATTGAATAAATAGTATATGTAAGCCTTAAGACTAAATTGAATAGAATTTTAGTAATATTTTAACTGACATCCTACATACTTATGGTGATCAACATATTATAGATATACTATACCTTATGTATTAGACAAAATATTGCTAGGCTTAATGAATGCACTATATAACTTCCTTAAGAGAACTAATAGAATCCTTGTTAATGACTAATAAATTCTTATAATTATAGAAGGAATATTCCTTACTTAGTTCAAATAAATTCTTGGAATAGATGTTTTATGAGTAGTGAATTCCACTTGTATTAAGTTATTGGTGTATTGGATGTTCTCAGTTATATCATAGGTTTAATATTGTTATGGAATTATTATAGATCTTATGAATAGTTCTTGTGGTATGATGTTTAAATGATGTACCATAAATCATAAGTTGGTAATCTTTAGGAGAAGATAACTTTTATCTAGTTGATGAGTAATAAATTATATGAGTGTATTCTTTAGGAGTTGGTAGAATTTTATTTTAGAATAGTGGATTGGGTATTAAATACCTTCATGCTCCTCAGAATGACTGCCAGTTATGAGACCTTAAATGGTCAAAAGAGATCGGTTGAATTCTATACTTGAGCATCGATTATGTGACTTGAAGGTCCTAACCTTGTAAGGTAAGATAGGGCGAGAAGACATTGTTACCTTGCTTGTTGGGTAATCTAATGAAGGAGATGTTAATTCCTCCTTGATATTGTATATTTTCCTTATTATGATGTTGATGTTGAGTAAGAATAATGTTATCGATTAATTATAGATTATTTACTTGCTCAAATATTTATTAATGTTGGTATTTAATTGTCTTAATAGGATTTTTATTAAAAAAAAAAAAAGAAAAAAAAAATTAGTTATAGTTGCTTCCATTTAGGTTGCATACGGAATGGTATGTTTCATATGGTATTAGAGATTGTTCAACTCTATGACAATGGAATCGTTACGCCCTCCACTGTGTTGTTTTCAAATTATTAAATATGTATATCTAATACTTTTGTATTTTTCATGACAGGTATCATGGTTAGAGGACGCAATATGAGTAGACGACGTGGTGTGGGGGGAAGAGGTACGCTTCCTCTGGGAGCATCCACACAAGAGGGATCGGCTCCACTTGGAGAGGAGAAGACTACTGGGCAGGAGCAGGTTGTTGTGCGGGATGTGGTAGGTATGATGAGATCCTTCCAGAGCATTTCAGAGGCGTTGATCAACCGCCTGGATCGAGATGAGGGTAGAGTGTTTGTTCCCAATGAGGGTTCACAGCGCACTCCAGCAGGTAGTAGTAGTATACACAAAGAAATTGAAAAAGTGAAATTTCACAAGTTCTGGGATGCCACATACGACTTATCCAATTATGCATGGTTGGAGAACATGGGGATGTGCATTTCACTACGCGATTACACCTCCAACATGAAATTCTGCATGGCAGTCTTTCAACTGAAGGGGAGTGCTCTTCTTTGGTGGAAGACACTCCTACCTCAGCTAAACATGGTTGTTTAAGACGTGTCATGGGAATTGTTCGAGGAATGATTCTGGGAGAAGTACTTGTCGGATTAATTCATTGAGTGTCAGCTTAATGAGTTCAACGCCTTATGACAGGGTAGTCATACGGTACCGGAGTATGAGGCCAGGTTCATGGAGATACTCAGATATTCTCCACATCTGAACATGGAGAAGTTAAAGTTCAACAAGTTTGTGTTCATCCTTAACTTCAACATTCATGCGAAGGTGAGGATATTGATGTCTCATATGTTGCACGATGCAGTTCAGAAGGCCCTCATTGTTGAGGAAGAGTTGAACAGAGTGGGTCAGGGCAAGACGCCTTTCAGACAGTCAGGACAGACGACATCGAGAGCACAACAGAATTAGTCACCATCTAGACGGACTTTTCTGCACCATGATACACCCATGGGACCTGTATTCTTGACACCATGTCGACAGACTCCTGAGAAAAGGACTCCTTACAGGGAATCACAATAGCAGTAGCAAGAGAAGTGTTTGCAGTAGCAGTAGCAGTTTAGATTTGGTCAGCAAAACAGACCAGTATAATAGACTCTTAGGCTAGCAACTTATACTTCTGGGACTAGGAGCACCTGACTGAAGAATGGATTCTAGACATGTGGAGAGCCACATTACCAAAGAGACTATCCTATTGAGAAGGAAAAATTTGTCAGATCAACAAGACGGACAACATTTGGATATTTGGGCAAGGCCCACAGGATTCATGCAGCGATAAATAACCGTCAGGCCAAGCATCAGTCTACATTGCTCGAGACTTCAGGTATGATAGATGATCAACAGTTTAGTGTATTGATAGATCCAAGAGCAATTGAGAGTTTTATATCTAGTGTTGCGCTTAAAAGAATTAAGGTAAAGGAATTCAAACAAGATGAGTTTAGACATGTGGAAATGGCATCAAGTGCCAAGAAAAAGGTTGGAGGAAAAGTTAATGATTGTAAAATTAACTTGGGTGAATTCGTGACAAGTGTAAACATGTATGTTATAATCTTGTAACATACCCAACCACCCACAGGTTGGGATACGCTACTTAATCTGACTGCAACACACCCAGCCACCTGCACTCGAGCATCCATTCCCTCCTGGAATGATCAGTAAATTATATTACATCCATTTAGCAATGGCTCTCCTCTTCCAGCCATTTGTTTCCATGCTCATCCCAAGAGCACACAAAATATCCAGAAAGAGTGAGGAAAAAGAAAGGGGAAGAAGAACCAGGGAGAAGAAGACAAGAGGAAGAAGACCCCAAAAGCAGCCCCCAAGGGATGTTTATATAATTACATGAAGACAAGAGCCACATGGCCTCCCTCCCAAGAAGCTCATGTAACCCCTTTTCTCCATAAAATCAATTATGGGAAAATAAAATATAATAAAAATAATTATCCCCTCAAGCCCCCACTCTCATGGAATCATATCCCTCTATCTCTTTTGTCCTTGTTTGTCTTGCAGCCAACGGTTTATTTTATTAATTCATATAAATTATTACATTTCCTAGGCACTCTGGCCCCCTTTCAACTTTACTGGCTCACTAGCCTAAGTCATAATTACATAATACATTCTCATCTCATAAGAGTTAAAACCGGGATGTTACATCCCCCTCTCCTTATTTTGGCATGGTACTCAATGCACAACACCATTCCAATGTTATTAACATTACAAATCCAGGCCCTTTGGCCTTAATCCACACAGGAAATCCAGCCCAATCTTATATACATAGGCACTCTGGCCTAAAATTAAACATGTATACATAGGCATTCCAACACAAAACATGTATAATGATCTTCAGAATGTATATTTTTGGCAACATTTCCAACCAACAATCTCTCTGTACCTCTCATCCCTGCACAACCCAAAGAAGTGAACTTCTTTCTCTGCCATACAATCCCTCAAGTTATTCCACTTCTCTCCAGGGTCCTAGTGCACTCGGCCAGAAAGTTTCATAGTTGCAGCTTCCATAGCTCCATCTGCAGCAAGTCCATTGGATGTTCTTCATTCTATGTCTTTGTCATTCAGCTACTCCAGCATCACCTTCTTATTTTCCCTCATAGTCTGGCACTTTTCTAGATCCTCAACATTTATCATGTTCCTACAACATTTCAAATCAATGAGCATGTCAATTCACAATTTGTGCATAATTTTTTTTATTTTTGTTCAAATCTAAGAGTAAATTTTCATAATCCAATACAACACTTATATGTGTGGTTCGTGGATGTGTATCCATATGGTTGTCTCATTAACTTGGCTCATTGTTTTCCCTGGCATACCCATTGTTTGCATGATCCCAATCAATATTTTACAAGAACTATCGAAGTCTCCTCTTCCTCGTGGTCACTCACCTTCCAAGCCCAGGCTCAGGCATCCCCTTCTCTGTTATACAGTCCCTCAAACAATCCATCTTGCCTGACCAAGGATTTCTTGCACAAGAATATTTCTAGGGACACAGGGTTCTCATGTCACAACAATAGAATTTTCCATGCTTTACAATTATCATATCCAACATCTCATATGTATTATACACATGCAGTCATCATGATATATCATGATAACCATGTTGGACCTTAACCAAGATTTGGAGAACCTTGGTCACGTTTGACCAATTTTGGGACTTTGACAAGCTAGTCGAAGGCAGAGTGCAAGGCGAAGCAGAGATCGCGGGATCTCGGCCACTTATTAGGGCATTTTTGGGTTTAGGGTTTATGTAACAGGTATGGGATGTCGGCCCATGGGTTTACCCATGTTTAGGCCCTTTTGTAATGTATAAATAGAAAGCTAGGCGATGTAAGTAAGAGAGACCTAGAGGTGTAATGTGGATGGTGAGCTAAGTTCGAACAGTTGTAGAGGCTTTGTGCATACTATGTGTTAAGAACTTGCAGAGCTAAGTGCAAGTGATTGTAAGAATCTTGTGAGCAGATTGTAAGAAGGCTTTATGCTTAATATAACTCAAATAATTTCATCAATGAAGTATACATGTAAATAATAATACGTCATCTACGCCATAGTAATTTCACTTATCAATAAATCTCTTTTTTTCCAAAGTAAAAAAGCGTAACTTTTATTAAAAGAAATAAAAATTACATTCTAAATCATGCATGCAGAAAGCATGTATTTAGTCTAAAAAATATTTCAACCCAAGAGGAAGAAAGAAACAACAAAAAATGGCCCTCTAGAAGTGGCCACATCAAGACCCAAAAATGCCATATAGAAGCCAGAATAAATCCGATCACAAAGCAGTATATCTATCCAATAAGCATATGATCAAGGAGAAAAATCCCAGTCCCAAAAATCCAAAGGAAAAGCAACCAATCAACAAGCTAAACACTGGAACCTAACCAAAAAGTGTAAGACAATCCCCCAAAAGCTGTCGGGATCGAGATGTGAAAGAAATCCCCCAAAGGACCTCCAAGAGCCAGACGGACCAAGTCAGAGCGGTATGCAACCATCTCTTAACAAGGAACAAAAGAATAAGAAGCACCCATGCTCCCACAATCAGCAAGAAATACTCCCACACCTCCACGAAACCAAAGGTAGAAAGACCAAAAAAATGGTACACCCAAAAATAGGACCTCAAAGCGTTGCCCAAATCCCCAAACAACGCTGCATGCCCACAACAAGTACCTCAACACACTGATACACCCACCACGGAAAGAAAGAAGAGCAAAATCACGAACAAGAAGCAGAAAAATACACCAACACTCATCACTCTAAGCTCCAGAAGAAGAGATATTCAAAAACCCTGAAACCCAACGCCCATGATATTGAGACACGGCACCAACACCCATGCAACATAGGAACTGAATCTATGAACATACATCAAACCATGAACATAATAATCGTGTCGTAACATAATAATCGTGTAAAATTTAGCATGCCTACCCTTCTAAGGATTGTGCATCTTGCGCCTTGTTTAATTAGTTTGAAGCGCAGATAAAAATTATAAAATCATTAATCAATTCATTTAATCCGTTCACTTTCTAAATCAACTATAATCAATAGAGTCAAGTCATTTTATGAATCCTAAATATAAGACATTAATATTCATCGAAAAAATTTAAACAATAATGAATTCTTTAATAAATTTATTATTATTAAATATTTATCGCATAACTCATTAATAATCGTAATATACCCATTAATGTCAATAATCAACATTAATGGAATTCGTACATAACATTTCTTTAATTTCAATTGTTAATTACAACTCATTAAATAAATAACTAGATCATTATTAACCAATATTATTACAATTAAATGTAATAACATTACAATGTAATCATGCCCTAAGGTTTATAATGTATTATATTACAATTATATGTACACTTCATAATTGTTACAAATATGATGATGATAATGATGATGATGATTAATGTCCACTAAGACCTAATTGGTCTATTGGACCTTAAGAGGCTAAGTGATTACTTGTGATTCTTTAGAATTTTGTCTCTATGCTCGAAAAGCATTAAGAGAAGCTTTCCAAGATCACCATACTTTGATTAAGTTAAAAGGTTAGGAAGGTTGATAGTGTGATCGATATTTTGAAAATAAAATCTAATATATAATCATTCATAATAAAATCATAACAATAGTATATGTAACAATATCATATACTTAATATAAATTATAATAAAATCTTAATAAAACAAATCATTGTAAAAATAACTTAAATAATTTCAATCAATTTCATTGTCTCCCTTCCATTACAATATATCGTATCAATGTAATTATAAAAGTTAAGGATACTTTTTAATATGATTAGATATCATATCAATGTAATTATAAAATATAATGATATATCATATCAAGTGGAGAGTCCCAACGTACTAGATGATGAAAATTTCAACGTAAAATTCCCAGCGTACTGTTTTTCAAGGTTACAATATTATCAGTTGATAATAATTTATCATCGTCTACATACCAAACAAAGAAGTCCCCATGTCGCTAGTTTCAACACATTTTCCTTCCAAATCATTAATACCAGACCACCATTTGAATACAATCAATACAAATTATATCTATCATTTTATACAGTTTCATAGAGGATAAGTATCTACGCTCTCCTTCATTTTTAACACAACAGGTCCTATTTGTGCCATAGAAAATTATTCAATTTAATCGAAAACTAGAATCATGGTGGTAAATATTTTTTAGTTAAATCTGGAACTAAATCATAGCAAAATTTAATATATTATACAACAACACTTAGGAATCCATTAAAATAAATTTCCATTCTGCCAATAAACTAATATTTCATTTATATCCATCAATGTTCCTTTTTACAATCATTATACAGAGTTCAATTACATTCAGCATTGAAATTTATCAATTGTACTATAATCTATCTATTCAATTATATAACAACTGAAATACAGTACCGTAACCCAAGGTTGACGATATGGTGGATTGTTCCAATTTGAAGAAAAAATGACGTGCATCATCTTTGCTATCGTCTGCTAATCCAGAGACTTCATTGGTACCTCCCAGTTAATGCTATTGGTACTCTTCTTCCCCTTTATCCCCCCAAGCCACAAAGGGGTCACACGCAGAAAACCAGAAACTCAATAGCACAAAATTTCTATCGCAAGAAGAGGCTTCCACCTCTTGAACAAGCTTGAGCCCAACTCTCCACAGGTAAACTTAGTCAATTAAATTTTTGGAAACATAACACTCAACCAACAATAGGGTGCTTTCTCTCTTGCTCACCATTTCCTTTATAGGAAAATTTGCATTGACACATGTCCTCTCATGCACAAATAAACAATTTTTAATAATTTAATTAAGGATTATTCACCCACAACACATGTCACACTCTCCCCAAGTAGCGCGTCTTAATTCTCTTTTTATATTACTTAATTAGACGTTTTCCCTCACATTCCCCAATTTGTTCATATTTTTGCTCATAGTTGTCTCTTAGTTCCCCAATCCCTCCTTTATTGTGTCCCCTAACTAAAATTCAGTTTGAGTTTGATTAGGAGTCTTATTTTAGTTAGGAATTAGCATTTGATCTACTTAGGATACTAACTCCATGTTCACCACCTATTCTCTCATAAATTTATTTTCTCTTAATTAAAAATTCATTTTTATTATTTTCATGCACACATGTGCACATACCCAACTTTTGATTCTTATTCTCCTTTTACTAGTTTATTAAGTCTAAATTCCTTTAACCCTTTTTATGTTTTATTTAGTTAAATAACTTAGACTTAGACTCTTTGTTAGTTTTCTATTTTATAAATTTAATAATTAATTGTATGCTCTTTTCTAACAAAGTCTAAGCATTTTATTTTATTTTCTAGTCCTTCTAGATTTTTATTGACTCACAAATTTGTTTACACAAAGTGCCCTTCAAGACGCGTTTTCGTGCTCCAAGGGTGCCATTCACCTTGACTAGTTTGAAATTTTTTCAAACGCTTGGATTCAACACTCCACTCGGTCGACCTTGTGAGAGAATAAAGAATTTGGTAAGGAATAAGGATTATGCTTTATTGCGCGCCCCTTAGAGTTATATGTGAGAAATTGTCTCAGTCTACCCTCATGGCATCGTGGACCTGTAGAACTAGGTAATCGTTAACCTAAAGTTAAGGTCATGGCGGGAGTGCTAGTAGAATGTGACAGGTACACTGCCACACCTCTATCTCATCTGCCTGGTTTTTGTTTATGACCCCTTTACTCCATAGTGAGTTGGATTAGCAAGCGTCACCAATCCTACATCCACTGACAAGAATTATTTCAATAATCCATATACATAACATCCATACTAAAATCATCATATAACTCATAAATGTAAATCAATACGCGAAACTCAAACCAAATGCAAATCCAGTCCCTGAATCAATCTAGAGTCCAAGGAAGTTTGTTGATGCCATCGACATCCTCAACCTGTCATGTATCCTGCACATTCATGAGAACTCATCAATAATACATGTCAATATATATACATCTAGAAATTAACATATAATCACAATGTCATCTCATAATCAAGTAGAAATCATAATGTACCATAATTGGATCACTTGCTTGCAAGTGTCCTCAAAGAATAGTCAGTGAAAAATGTGATTAGTGGAACTGGATGTTACATACACCCCCTATTTTTTTTAACTTTGTCCCAAAGTTTGTACAGTCTAATAATAAAAGAAATAAGTGTATCTGACATAAATCTGTATATCCAATCTATCACACAAATAAGGAAATTGTTGACGCATCTCATATGTGTCTTCCCATGTAGCAGAGTGTAGACTATAATTGTCCCACTGGACCTTGACCTGATCGACTATTCGACGCCATAGTTGTAAAGTGCAATGGTCCAGTATGTGGATCGGCTCCTCCATGAGGAAACCCTCTTCCCACACCTGCAAAGAACTCAAGTCAATGACATGTGACAGATATGAAATATAACGTCGCAAAACAGATACATGAAATACATTGTGCATATGCCTCAAAGAATCAGGAAAGGCTAGTCAGTAAGCCATGGGTCATTTCCTTTATACAACTTTGAAATGTCCCACAAACCTAGGAGATATTTTATCTCCCTTTCCAAACTTAATCGAACTCTTATGTGGTTTCACCCGCAAGAAAACTTTGTCACCAACTTCATAACTGTAGTCAGTGCAATGTGCATCAGCATAACTCTTTTGTCGACCTTGCGCTTATTTAATTATTTGTCTTACAGTTTGCATATGTTCTTCCATTTATTGGATTACTTCTAGTCCTACCATAAAACTATCCTCAATTCTATCCCAACTCAAGGGTGTCCGACACATTCATCCGTAAAGAAACTCAAAAGGTGACATCTTAATCAAAATTTGATAGTTGTTGTTGTACGCGAATTCTACCAATAGTAAGAATTATTCCCATCATTTTTGTTGATCCATTACATACATTTGCAGCATATCCTCTAAAATATGATTCGTTCTTTTAGTTTGTCCATCTGTTTCGGGGTGATATGTTGTACTAAAATTCAATTGTGTTCCCAAAGCCTCTTGGAAACTAGTCCAAAATCGTGCAGTGAACATCGATCCTCGATTTTTATTCTCCTTTTACTAGTTTATTAAGTCTAAATTCCTTTAACCCTTTTTATGCTTTATTTAGTTAAATAACTTAGACTTAGACTCTTTATTAGTTTTCTAGTTTATAAATTTGATAATTAATTGTATGCTCTTTTCTAACAAAGTCTAAGAAACTTATTTTATTTTCTAGACCTTTTAGATTTTTATTGACTCACAAATTTGTTTACATGAAGTGCCCTTCAAGACGCTCTTTCGTGCTCCAAGGGTGCCACTCGCCTTGACTAGTTTGGAATTTTTTCAAAATCTTCGAGTCAACACTCCACTCAATCGACCTTGTGAGAGAATAAGGGATTTTCTAAGGAATAAGGATTATGCCTTATTGTGCGCCCCTTAGCATTATTCGTGAGAAATTGTCTCAGTCTAACCTCACGGCATCGTGGACCTCTATAACTAGGTAATCGTTAACCTACAGTTCAGGTCATGGTGAGATTGCTAGTAGAATGTGACATGGACACTGCCACACCTCTCTCTCATCTGTTTGGTTAATGTTTATGACCCCTTACTCCATAGTGAGTCGGATTAGCAAGAGTCACCAATCCTGCATCCACTGACAAGAATAATTTCAATAATCCATATACATAACATCCATACTTAAATCATCATATAACTCATACATGTAAATAATACTCAAAACTCAAACCAAATGCAAATCCACTCCCTGACTCAATCTAGATTCCAAGGAAGTTTGTTGATGCCATCGACATCCTCAACTTGTCATGTATCATGCACATTCAGGAGAACTCATCAATAATACATGTCAATATATATACATCTAGAAATTAACATATAATCACAACGGCATCTCATAATCAAGCAGAAATCATAATGTAGCATAATTGGATCACTTGCTTGCAAGTGTCCTCAAATAATAGTCAGTGAAAAATGTGATCAGTGGATTTGGATGTTACGTACACCCCCTCTTATTTTAAACGTTGTCCTGAATTTTGTACAGTCTAATAATAAAAGAAATAAGTGTATCTGACACAAATCTGTATATCCAATCTATCAAACAAATAAGGAAATTTTTGACACATCTCATATGCGTCTTCCCATGTAGCAGAGTGTAGACTATAACTATCCCACTGGACCTTGACCTGATTGACTATTCGACGCCATAATTGTAAAGTGTAATGGTCCAGTATGTGGATCGGCTCCTACATGAGGGAACCCTCGTCCGACACCTGCAAAGAACTCAAGTCAATAACATGTGACAGATCTAAAATATAATGTCGCAAAACAGATACATGAAATACATCATGTATACACCTCAAAGAATTAGGAAAGGCTAGTTGATAAGCCACGGGTCCTTTCCTTTCTACAACTTTGAAAGGTCCCAAAAACCTAGGAGATATTTTAGCTCCCTTTCCAAACTTAATCGAACTCTTATGTGGTTTCACCCGAAAGAAAACTTTGTCACCAACTTCATAATTGTAGTCAGTGCGATGCGCATCAGTATAACTCTTCTGTCGATCTTGCGCTTCTTTAATTATTTGTCTTATATTTCGCATATGTTATTCCATTTATTGGATTACTTCTAGTCCTACCATAACTCTATCCTCAATTCGATCCTAACTCACAGGTGTTCGACACATTCATCTGTAAAGAAACTCAAAAGGTAACATCTTATCGAACTTTGATAGTTGTTGTTGTACGCAAATTCTACCAACGTAAGAATTATTCTCAATGTTTTTGTTGATCCATTACATACATTTGCAACATATCCTCTAAAATATGATTCGTTCTTTTAGTTTGTCCATCTGTTTCGAGGTGATATGTTGTACTAAAATTCAATTATGTTCCCAAAGCCTCTTGGAAACTAGTCCAAAATCGTACAGTGAACACCAATCCTTGATCGGATATGATATTTCTTGGTACATGGTGAAACCTCACAATATCTCTAACAAAAAACTCTAGCTATGTACAGCGCCCGATACATCATATGAACTAAAATAAAATGTGCACTCTTCGTTAGAGTTTCAATGACCACAAAAATAGAATCGTGTCTCCTTGTCGTCAGTGGCAGTCCAAAAATATAATCCATCGAAATGAATTCCCATTTCGATTCATGAATTGTGTGTGGTTGTAACAATCCCAATGGGTGTCTATGTTCAGCCTTCACTTGCTGACATTCTATACATCTTGCCACATAATTTACTATACCATTCTTCATTCCCTTCCAAAACAATAAAGATTTAAGGTCTGCCTTCATCTTCATGACTCCTGGATGAGCCATATACACCGCTCGATGAGCTTCATTCAAAATCAAATTTCTCAATTCGTCATTAGGTGGTACATAAATTATGGCGTTATATATCAACAATTTTTTGTTGTCAAATGCATAACCTTTATACCTCGGTACCATCATGGTATCTTGTCTAGTATTATCCTTAACTTTCTTGTACCAATCGTCATCAATCTGTAATGTTAGAATATTTTCTCGAAGATTTGTCATAAGCGGTATTACTGAGAATATGTGTGGTCTCTGACTCAATACATCTACTACTCTATTCATTGTTCCTTTAATGTAGGTAATCTCAAATTCATATTCGCTAAGTAGTTGCGACCAACGCCTTTGTCACGTGTTCAAGTCACTATGAGTAAAAAAGTATTGTAGACCACTGTGATCCTTTTTCAGTTCGAATTTTCATCCAATAAGATAATCTCTCCAAACTCCCAAGGCATAAGCAATCACTAATAACTCCAAATCATGTGTTGTGTAATTCTCTTTGTGCCTTCTTAGTTTCTTTGAAATGTAAGTGATCACTCGACCATCTTGCATTAATTCTCCACCTAAACCTTCCTTGGATGTGTCTATACATACCAAGAATTATTTTTCCATATCAGGGACTTTCAATATCGGTGTTGTCGTTAATAACTCCTTAAGTTTCTGAAATGCTTCCGCTCATTTCTATGACCATACAAATTTCTTATTCTTCTTCTGCAATTTCGTAATTAGATTTGCTAAAAAACCTTCGACGAAGCGTCGATAATAACCTGCTAGTCCCATAAAACTATGTACTTCTTGTGCGTTCGTCGGCACTGGCCATTCCATAATAGCCTCTACCTTCGCTGGATCCACAACGATACCTTCTCCAAATATAATATGTCCCAAATAATGAATCTTCATCTGGTAAAAAAAACACTTCGACAGCTTCCCGTACAACTTGTTTTCACTTAGGCACTGTAAAACCACTCTCCAGTGTTTGTCATGCTCTTCTTTCATAAAAGAATAAATCAATATGCCATCGATAAATACTTGTAAAAACCTATCCAAGTATTCTTGGATTACCCCATTCATCAAACTCATGAATACACCTGGGGAATTCATTAATCCAAACGATAAAACAGTGAACTCATAGTGTATGAATCTTGTTTTAAACATGTTCTGAAGGATATCTTCCTCTTTGATTCACAACTGATGATATCTCGTTCTCAAGTCAATATTTGAAAACACAGTTGCTCCCTTTATCTAATCAAATAAATCATCATTTCTCCATAGTGGATATTGATTCTTGATCGTGTCTTTGTTTAATTGATGATAGTCAATGCAAAGCCTCCATGATCCATCCTTCTTTCTTACAAAAATCATTGGTGCACCCCAAGGTGACACACTTGGAAGTATAAGTCCCAAGTCTAACAACTCCTTCAATTGAATTTTCAATTCTTGCAATTCAAGGGTTGACATCCGATAAGAAGTTCTTGCAATTGGTTTTGTTCTAGGTTTTAATTCTATGGTAAATTCCAATTCTCTTTCTGGTGGTAAACCTGGTATCTCTTCAGGAAAAACATCTGCAAACTCCAATACTATGGGAAGGTTTTTGAATCCTTTTGTGTCCCCCTTTTCGTTAAGAGCTAAAATGGCATACAACTTACATCCTTTGCACATGATTTTTTGTAATTGTAGGGAAGAAATAATCTCAACAACACTCCCTGGTTTCTTCCCACAATTAATCTACTCTATCCCAAATCATCAATCAAACGTAAGCGTTTTTTCTTAAAGTTAAGTATCACATCATACGATTCTAATCAATCCATTCCGATCACAATGTTGTAATATCCTAAGATTGTAACGTAAAGGTTTACACTTGTGACGAAATCACCCAAGTTAATTTTACAATCCTTAACCTTTTCTTCAACCTTTTTCTTGGCACAAGATACCATTTCCACATAAATAAACTCATCTTGTTCGACTCCCTTCACCTTAATTCTTTTAATCATAGCACTAGATATAAAAATATCAACAGCTCATGGATCTACCAAAACACTAAACTGTTGATCCTCTATCATACCTAAAGTCTCAATCACTGTAGATTGATGCTCGTCCTGGAGGTTATTCATCGTTGCATGAATCCTATGGGCCTTTCCCAAATCTCCAACTGTCATTAGTCATGTTGATCCAGCAACTCTTTCCTTCTCAATAGGACATTCTCTTTGTTAATGTGTCTCTCCACATGTCCAGCATCCATTCTTCGGGTCAGTGCTCCTATTTGTTGAAGAAGAAGTTGTTGTCCTAGGAGTTTTCAATCTTGATCTGTTCTACAAAACATATATATTATGTAGTTGTTGTTGCGGACGATGTTTTTTTTGTTGTTATGGTTCTCTATATGGAGTCATCTAATGAGTATTATATTGGTGCGGTGTCAATAATACAGGTCCTCTGGGCGTATCGTGGTGCCCAGAAGTATGTCTAACTGGTATCTAATGTTGCAACACTCTAGATGGAACCTGTCCTATCTGCCTAGATGGGGACCTGCCTTGACCTCCAGTGTTCATCTCTTCCTCAGCAATGATTCCTTCTGAACTACATCGTGCAATGTCTAAGGCATCAATATCCTCACTTTCGCATGAATGTTGAAGTTGAGGAAGAACTCAAACTTGTTAACTTTTAATTTCTCAATGTTTGGATGTGGAGAATATATGAGTAACTTCATGAACCTGGCCTCATACTCCAGTACTTTATGACTACCCTATCGTAAGGCATTGAACTCATTAAGTTGGTGCTCAATGAATTCATCGGAAAATTACCTCTCCTATAATCATTCCTTGAACAATTCCCATGACATGTCTTCAACGGCCATGTTAAGTTGAGGTAAGGGTGTCTTCCACAAAAGAATCGCACTCCCCTTCAGTCGAAAGGCCTCCATGCGGACCTTCATTTTGGAGGTGTAATAAAGTAGTGCAAAGCACATCACCATATTATCCAACCATGACTCAACGGTTAAGTCATCCGTGGCACCCTAGAACTTGGGAAATTTAACCTTCTCGAGTTCTCTCTGTATACTACTACTAACTAGTGGAGGTCATTATGAACCCTCATTGGGCATAAACGCTCTTCCCTCATCCTGATACAGGCGGTTGATCAATGCCTCTGACATCCTCTGGAAGGATCTCATCATACCTACCACATCTCCCACTGCAACCTGCTCCTACTCAGTAGTCTACTCATCTCCTTATGTTTTAGATCCCTCTAGCATGGATGCACTCGGAGGAAGCATGTCTCTTCCTCCCGCATGTCGACATCTACTCATCTTGCATCCTCTAACCATGATACATGTCATGAAACAAATTCAAATTATATTAGCAAAACATCTTTAACTATCAATATAAAACAGTGGAAGGTGTAACGGGTTCAATATCGTAGAGTAGAACTTGCTCTGATACCATATGTAAAGACTCTATGATTTACTTGAATAATATAAAGTAACGTATATGACATTAAGGTAATTTTTATTTATTTTTTTAACCAAATAAAAGCCATTTAATTAACAAGGAAAAGATGTATTATATTGCTTCTGAATGATTATCCTTACATGACATTTAGGATATACACAAATTCATCTAATTCATTTACTCAAAGTTGTGCAACTATGCATTATTCATTCTAGTCGTAAAATGACCCTCTATATAATTGAACAACAGAGAGTTCAAGAAGACAATAATTGTAGTGTGTGTGTGTGTGTGTGTGTGTGTGTGTGTGTGTGTGTATCTATATATATTAGCTTACACATAACTTGATGCAGGAGCATCCTGCTCAAAAACCATTGTATATTTGGTTAACCTAGGGGGTCTTATGTTTGCTAAGGATTTGATTTCTTAATGGGTGTTATCGGACAAATCGGTAAGTGCGGACACAAACTGATATCCTAGTTTCACCCCGAACCTAGAACAAAACAAGACAGTATGCTAAAATTTCCTTATATTTCAGTTACCAAATAAGAAGAGGATCCAAAACATACCTTTTAAATGTTGTAGACCTGACCATTCCAATGTGATCCCAGCTCCAGCATAAAGCTTATGAAGAATTATCTGCAAAGAAACACAAGCCAACGAAGACAAGAATAACAAATTCTATTTGATATGAAACTATGTATGTGATCAGGGAATCATACAATATGGATAAATAACATTCATATAGGAAAGACAAAGTATAGTTGTATTAAATAATATGGAAGAAAGATACAACCAGATGCCTTGGTGTTTTCAAGCTGCTTCCAACAGTTCCTTGCTTCCCACACAGTTATGCTCCATGGATTCTGAGAATGTATATTTGAAAGTCACTCACAATCTATCTTGACAAAGAAAATACCCTAGCTAACATAGGCCCAAACACTCCAAACTCCTAGCTAGACTAATATCTCATTATCTATTCTCAAAAGTTCTTCACAAAGCTCACCAAGCTCCAAAACAACCAACTTTCCCTATGATAACTCCTATCCTTTTATAATATGAAAAGGATAGGGTGAGGAGGTTAGGATGATCCCACTAGAACAGGGATGTGACTCGGATCCAGAGACTTCATGAGGTGTCTGGACTTCATGAGGAATTCATGAGGAATATGGATTGTCGATTGTTTCCCTAGGCATCTTTGTTGTATTTGGTAACCTTAGTGGCATTTCTCTTTAGGGTAATACATGAGGTGATGGTGAAGGGGAAGTATTCGGTGTACCTGGAATCGACATTGTCCAAACTCACTTGGGCTCCTTGGAGAGTAAATCCACATTTAATGTGTGGAATATTGCACCAAGGCGTAAGTCCGTTAAGAAGGTCATCAATGTAACTTTTCCACCCTCTCTATCTCATCCCCTTCTTACAATGTTCCTGCAACATTGGATTTCATCACCAACTAGTGTGTTCATTGTGAGAAGGTTTTGTTTGCTTGCTTGCTTACTAGAATTTTAGCATGTGATGTTTGCTTTCCCTTACAGGCCTTAAGTTGGTTATGTATTTATGGCGTCAGTTCCTAGAACAACCAATGAAGCAACCCCTACTCCGAGGGAGCCTTTTGTTTTTCCTTCTTACGAAAACGTTGGTCCTCCTTTCATCGCTACTTTGAGCCTTCCAGGTCTCACAATTGGATTACCGGTATGGTTTTGTTCCACTCAGGTAATCCCGAATGCAGCAAGTTCTTTGGTTGTAAGAACCTCCCCCAAAGAACATAAACCTCATGTTGATTCTTCACCTTCTTCACCAGTGAGATATTCTTTGCCTTCTTCACTTGCAAGGTATTCTTCCATTTCATCTTCTTTGTCGAGTGAATGATCTAAAGGTAGTAACCCGGTGGATAAGAATAAGAAGAAAAGGAATATTAAGAAGAAGAAAAATAAGCAAGGGTCCAAACCTCCAACCACTGCAAGACATGTTGGAAAACAACCAGTTACTGATAATCGTGTTGGGAGTGTTGATGGTGCCAAGATCACCCAAACAACCCGTAAGCCCAAGTACCCTTGCAGAATTTGTAAGGGTGGACATCTTCTTAAGGATTGCCTTGTTCTATCCAAGGTTATATAATCTTGGTCTACACTCCCTCGCCACCCCCCATGTCATCAACCTATGAACAACATGTTGATGGCCTCTTGTCAACTAGTCAGGATACCATTGGGAAGAAGAAAGTAGAGTCAAGTTCTCATGTATGTTATGTGAAGGGAGTCATCAAACTCACATTTTCCATCATATGGAATAAGCCTAAAAATTATTGGAAGACTTGATTGTTTCCCAGCCTTACTCTCAACCCACCTGTCGTTGATGGCATGATCAATATGGTCCCTTCATCGGCCAGTTCGGTTCATCAGGTAGTCAATCTGATCACGTCCTTAGTTGAACCAGTTAACAAAGTGGTCAATCTGATCCCATCCTCGGTTGATCCCACTCTCCCATTAGAGAGTGAAATCCAAGCGGTCAATCCATTTCCATCCATCAACCCCATTCTCCCTTTGGAGAATGAAACTCAAGTGGTCGATATGATCTCATCATCAGTCGATACTACTCTCCCTCTAGAGCGTAAACCTGATACTTCCCATGTTTTTCTCATTGATACAAAATATACCATGCTATTCCTCCTTCTCCCATGGAACCCCTCCAAGTAATGAGGCCATCCTTTTTGATTGGGGTGTGCTAACTGGACCTTGTCTTCCCTCTCACATTCCTTTCAAGATTATAGTACAGGTTTGTGATCATGATGTTTATTAGATGCTAATAGACAAAGGTTTGTTTGTTAGTATTTTGTCCTCTATTGCTTGGCACACTTTGGGTTGTCCTTAGCTTGTGTCGGTTACCCAGAATATGTTATCTTTTAACAGAAGAACCAGTCACCCTCTAAGAGTCCTTCCTCAGTAGTCCAAGACCCCTTGGATTTTGATTTACTCCTTGGGCGAGATTATTTTTATGCCATGAAAGCTATTGTGTCCACTCTTTTTCGTGTGATATCTTTCCCTCATGATAGAAGGATTGTGACTATTTATCAACTTTCATTTGTGGGTCCTAACTTGATTTCCAACCTACTAACCTCCCTAAATAGTTTGTATACGCAGACGGTAATGCCCCTGCCACAAGTCAATTATGTGTAGTTAGCTCCCATGCCTTCAGTTGTCGATGAAGATGATCCTCTCATTGTAAGCCCAATATATTATGACTTAGATCTGGTAGTTGACATGGTGATCTCTTTGATAGGGATTTTAGAGCCTAATCTCCTTACTCCTATCATGGCCCTCGAAATGTGTTCCTTCCGGAGTGTGTCTCTTACATCCAGTGAAGATCTCTTGGAAGCAATGATCGATTTTTGTCCCTTGGCATGGTGTCCTTAAAAAGCATTGTCCTCTTGGAACCCATGATCAAGAAGATATCTTTGAGCATGGTTTTATGATTTCAATATCATTAAAAAATGAAACCATCCTTGAGCATGGTCTTTTGATTTCAATCTCATTAAAAAAGGAAACCAGCTACAAGGATAGTTTTTCGTCTCTGTGGAAACCTCATTAAAAAATGAAACAGAGGTTATGAGGATAGTTCTTGTGTCTATGTGGAAACCTCGTTAAAAAATGAAACAAAGGTCTAGGGATTGAACCTAGATTCTCGAGCATAGTTTTTCTTCTCTATGGCAAGCTCGTTAAAAAATGAAATAGATTTTCTCCCCTCTTTGATTGAGTCAAGTAATTTGTTACGTATAGTATTTGAAGCTTCATTTCATTCCCCTGTGTCATTGGACAAAACGAAGCTTGGGGGGAAATGCTTACAGCCTCCGGAATTCATGTTGAAGTTAAGTTTCTAGCTTCTTAAGCTAGGGGAAAAGTACCAACCATCCCTAGATAATGCATTGGGAAGCCTCAAGCATAGTTTCCTCTGGTTCAAGCTTGTGTAAAAATGAAACCACCTACCTCAAGCATAGTTTCCTCTTGTTCAAGCTTGTGTAAAAATGAAACCAGGTCCAAGCATAGTTTTTTTTAGTTTTAAATCTTGTGTAAAAATAAAATCTATCCCAAGCATAGTTTTGTTTTGTTTTAAGCTTGCACAAAAATGAAAACAATATCGAGCTTAGTCTTTGTTCTTTATCATCCTCGTAAATCTATGAGAATGTAAACAAGTAAAATTTTATCACTTTTCAGACTCGTGAAGGTTATACAAAAAAGGAACCCCTCTGGAGTCATCTTTAAGCTCTTTTCAAACTCCCTAAACATGAAAAGATTGTCGAGCGATCTTGTTCTTTTCACGCTCGTTAAAGTATCTTAAGAAAAAGTCTATTAAGTGGTAGATTATCTCTTTTACGCTATCATACTTGTTCTATTGAGATCATCCTAACCTCCTCACCCTATCCTTTTCAGCTCATAAAAGGAGAGGAATTCTCATGGGGAAAGTTAGTTGTTTTGGAGCTTGGTGAGCGTTGTGAAGAACTTTTGAGAATAGCTAATGAGATATTAGTCTATCCAGGAGTTTGGAGTGTTTGGGCCTATGTTAGATAGTACCTTTTCTTTGTTAAGATAGATTGTGAGTGACTTTCAAATCTACAATCTCAGAATCTGTGGAGAAGAAGTGTGTGGGAAGAAAGGAACTGTTGAAAGGAACCTGACAACATCAAGGCATTTGGTTGTATCTTTCTTCCACATTCTTTAATATAGATATACTTTTTATTTCCTATATGAATGTTATTTATCCGTATTGTATGATTCCTTGATCATGTACATAGTTTCATATCGAATAGACTCTGTTATTCTTGTCTTTGTTGGCTTGTGTTTCTTTGTAGATACTTCTCCACAAGCCTTACGACGGAGATGGGATCACATTGGCATGGTCAGTTCTACAACATTTAAAAGGTATGTTTTGGATCCTCTTCTTATTTGGTAACTAAAATCTAAGGAAATTTTAGTATATTGTCTTGTTTTGTTCTAGTTTCGAGGTGAAACTAGGGAGATCAGTTTGTGTCCGCACTTATCGATTTTTTCGATAACAATGAGAAATTATGTATGTTTTAAGTGATTTGAGTGAGGAATATGTGAGTGACGTTTTATTGTAAATTTTCTTGAATATGTGAGAACATGAGTGATATTGGGCTTGTAGAGATGTCATGAAGATCCTATGGATTAGGATATCCTATAATAGGGATTTGGTTGAGTGGATAGTGGATCAGAGAGGATCCTTAGGAATCTGTTGAGGATATGTTGGATCTAAACCAGAAATAGTTCAGAATCCATTTTGTATATTATTGTAAGCCTTAGAGTCAAAGAGGGTGTCCAAATGAATGTTTATCAGGCCAAGAGATTAGAGGGTTGTCAACTGAACGTTAATTAGGCCAGATAAAGGAGGTCCTACGAGCCTGTATAGCTGTATGTACAATATTTGTATATGAATGAGAAACAAATACTATGTTTGAGTATCACTGAAAATCCTCTGTATTCATGTTTTTTTATCTGTGTATTGAATACCTCTGTGAGGAATAAGGATAAGCATGTGCATAAGCTAATACTATGAAATTACAGGTGTAGGGTTTGTGTTGCAAGAACAAGAATGAGAATTATGGAAAAGAGACATGTTACAACCCCATGTTCTAAATGAGATCAAAGATGTTATCCCAGTGATCATCGATCACGAGAAGGATCGATGATCCTACAGAATGGTGAAGGGAAAGATCACCGCGATCACAGGGAGAGCTACAGTCGTTGTCTGATCATCCCACCAGCAGATGAGGACCATTAGATCAAACCTGTGCAAGGAAGACACATCAACCATTAGATTATCTAGCTAGGATCATTGTAGACTATCGGATCGATACAAAGGAGTAAATTGATAACCGATGAATTGTAACCAGCAGATCTGGAGGTAGAGAAGGAGGACCTTTGGGTCAATGATTGATTAAGTCATGTTCATCGGATCATGTTGAAGGCAGATCGACGATGGGTATCCATTGTAGAGATCGAACAATGAATTAATGTCAACGCAGTTTCAAGTTTTGCAATAGTGTTGGACCATCGATCCTCGATGACTAGTGACTCAACGGTATACGTCATTTTTGTTATCGGCGAGCATCTTCCATTGTGAAGATCAGGAGGAAGGTTAAACTATGGGATAGTTTGGGTTATGCAATCCCTTGCAGTCATCAAATCTGCGGGAAGTCAGATCTACGTCGTTGATTAGTGCATAAGGAATAGATCTGAGTTCATATCTTTTGGTCGCATGAAGAGAGGACAAATTTCCTTCAGCTGGATAAGGATAATAGAGTTTAGTGCTCTGTGTTTGAGTTGAAGGTCACGGGAATGGTACTATGGGAAATCATGACTGAAGCGAATGGAATTTTGACATATAGAAGGATTTGATCACGTTAATGATCGAAGCAGGTGAAGAGCATTCGATTCTGGGACACCCTTTGTGGGTTTAGAGAAACCATAGGCGAAATTAGAGTTGCATAATTGTGGGATAGATGAGAAGATTTGGATCTTTAGGTCGGTTCATTTCTAACTTGCATCAATTGGTATCATAGCGAAGGACTGCTCTTTGATGGGAAGTTGTAGAATTGTAGAGTTACAGAGAAAGAATATGAAGGTGGGGTTCAGATTGGAAATATGACAAGAAGATAGTATGCATAGGAGAATGCATAAGGAGGTCAAAGATATTCTACACAGAGTAATTTAGATTTAGGGAAATCTGATAGAACAAGGCAAAGGAAAAGAATAGTCCATTCAAATGAAGATGAATGGTGGGACAAGATCGTGCAGAGATATTGAAGGTTGATATGTTATGTTTTATTTTGACTTCAGTTTTAATATTTGTTTGCAGATTGCAAGTAGCAGACAAAGAGGGTGATAGAAGTAGAAAGCTAAGAGGTTGTGATAGAAGAACAGTGTGTTCTTAGAGAGAAAGTGAATACTCTTAGAAATTTGGCCAGGAACCTTGAGGATCCAACTGAAGGTTGGACAATGAGGACAAAGTTGAATGTTATCAGAAGAAGTGGAGTAATCCAGAATCCCAAGAGGAGCAAAGGAGTTGCTTAGAAGGTGGTTCCAGAAACAGAGGACCAATTAGGTACCAAGAGGTCAGGCTCAGAGGGAAGCTTGAATTGGTATGAAGATAGGTATGGAGACTTGTCAAGAGAAGGCTTAGAGGAAGTCCACATGTGAACATATGGAGTTCACGGAGGGGGAGAATACAATGATCATTGAAGGTCATTACAGAGGTTCAGAGGAAAGCCACAAAAGAAAGAAATATGCCAAGGAAAAAGGCATAGAGAAGATGATTCAAGAAGAGTTTAACAGAGAGATGACTGAGATAAAAGGTAAACTCAGTTACATGATGAACCTTCTACAATAGGAAGAGATGCAAGAGAACTAGAGACATGGATGGAATATGAAGAAGGAATTCCAGTGACCATTAATGCAGGTATATGAGGAGAAGCTTTGGAAGAGATTGCAGGAATTGAAACAAAGGATGAATGCTTTTATGTAGAAGGAGAAACTAAGAGGAGTTGAGTTTAGATACAGGCCATTGACAATAGAGGAAAGAGTTCAGTATTGTGAACCAGAGTAAGGAGACATCCTTGGAGAGGATGATGTGGAGAAGAGACTAGTATGGATGATTTTAAGGATGGAAATTTATTTTAAAATGTAGAAACCTTGGCAAATCTTACTAATCCTTCATATGCCAACTATAAATGTTTGGCGATATTTTTGTAAAAATATTCAAATTTCTAAGGATTTTATATAGTTCGTATAAAATTTTGGTGATTTTTAAGGTAAAATGATTGTATCCTATAGAATTTGGGCGAATCATTTTTAGAATAGCGAATATTTTTTTGGCAAAAACCATGGAAAATTAGCCCATGAGCAAAATTTATCCCCTAAAATAATCCATGGAGACTAGTTGACAGTCTCATAGACTCTTTTCAGAGTTCAAATCAACATGATGAAAATATGTCGACAAGGGAATCAAGAGAGGTTGAAGGACTTAATGTTTTTAAAACTGATAATTTGTGTATGTTTGCAGGTAAAACAGGTTATAGACAATCACTTGAAGTTTTCATGAAGATGGAAGAAGAAAAGGAAATGAACAAATACATTTTGAGAGGGAAAGATCAGAATTTCATTATGATCGAGAATGAGGCTATGTCGTCTCATGAAGATATCCAAGGGGAAACACATATACATTTGGATGATGAAGGAACTAAAAAACAATCAGAAAGATTTGTTGTTGCGGGTCAAGAAGAATTGGCTCATGGAGATAACCAACAGAAAGCTAAAGAGAAGCAATCTGATGAAATGTTTATCATGTGGAACGAAGAGATAAAGTTGCTGGAGAAAATGATGATAGAACCTGAATCATAAAGAGGATAAATTACAGCCAATGAAAGGACATGTTCACATATGTCTAGCAGTGAAAGATATTTTCTTATTGCATTTAAAGAAAAGGAGGTAAATTTTAATTTTAATTTTGATCTGAAATTTGCAAGAATGCAAGTGGAAAATGAACATGACATGGAAGTAACACCTAGACTATTTCCTAAGGAAGAAGGTAGTCCTCAAGTGTGGAATATTGGGGAAGAGTTAAATTTTATGGAAAGATGGCTAACTAAATATGAAGAATGCAAAGAATATGCATACCTGATTCAAGTAGAAGAGAAAATGAATGTGTCAGTTAGAGGTGGCACAGGAGAAGGAATTCAGAGAAAGAATATTCAATATATAATTCAAGACATGATGTAGCAATTAGTGTACAACAACAACAACATAGTTCAACAAAGAGAAAGAAGCAACATATGCCAAAGTATGTACCAACCCAAGGACAAGTTGGACATATAAATTGAGATGATAATGGAGTTGATGAGGAAGATGTCTAGGAAGAAGAAGACTACAACAAGGAAGAAAATCAGCAGCGGCAAGCAAGTGACAGCAGCAGATTTTGAGAGCAAATCCAGTGGATCATTGCAGCATAAAGTGTGGAAGCCAAGAGAAGTACAAGTAGCAAAAAAGCATCAACATAATGAAAAAATAGATGGAGCAAGTGGAAAGCTTCAGTACAAAGTTTGGAACCCTGGAGGGTTTCATCAGCATGTGAAACACATGATCAGGAGATCATGAATGTTTTAAACCTTGGGAGTCTGATGCAGGAGCATCCTACTCCAAAAACGATTGTATATTTGGTTAACCTAGGGGGTCTTATGTTTGCTAAGGATTTGATTTCTTAATGGGAAATTATGTATGTTTTGAGTGATTTGAGTGAGGAATGTGTGAGTGAGGTTTTATTGTAAATGTTCTCGAATATGTGAGAACGTGAGTGGTATTGGGATTGTAGAGATATCATGAAGATCTTAGGGATTAGGATATCCTAGAATAGGGATTTGTTTGAGTGGATAGTGGATCAGAGAGGATCCTTAAGAATCTGTTGAGGATTTGTTGGATCTGAACCAGAAGCAGTTCAAAATCCCTTTTTATATTATTGTAATACTTAGAGGGAAAGAGGGTGGCCAAATGAATTTTTATCAGGCCAAGATATTAAAGGGTGGCCAACTAAATGTTAATTAGGACAAACAAACGAGGGCCTGCAAGCATGTATAGTTCTATGTATGATATTTGTATATGAATGAGAAACAAATACTATGTTTGAGTATCAATGAAAAGCCTCTGTATTAATGTATGTTTATCTGTGTATTGAATACCTTTGTGAGGAAGAAGGATAATCCTATGCATAAGTTGAGACTGTGAAATTAAAGGTATAGGTTTTGTGTTGCAGGAACGAGAATGATAATTCTGGAGAAGATACATGTTACAACCCCGTGTTTTAAATGAGATCAGAGACATTATCCCAGTGATCATCGATCACGAGAAGGATCGATGATCCTACAGAACGATGAATGGAAAGATCATTGCGACGACAGGTAGAGCTACAGTCGTCGTCTGATCATCCCACCAGTAGATGAGGACCGTTAGATCAAACCTGCACAAGGAAGACACAAAAACTATTATATTATCCATATAGGATCATTGCAAACCGTTGGATCAATACAAAGGAGTAAATCGATAACCGATGAATTGTAATTGTTATATCTGGAGGTAGAGAAAGGAGGATCGTCGGGTCAACGATTTATTAATTCATGACCGTCAGATCATGTTGAAGTTAGATCGACAATGGGGATCCATTGTAGAGATCGAAGGATGAATTAACATCAACGCAGTTTCAAATTCCGCAAAAGAGTTGGACCATCGATCTTTGAAGACTAGTGAATCAACGGTCTACATTATTTCCATTGCCAGTAAGCATCTTCTATTGTGAATATCGGGAGGAAGGTTAAATTGGCGGCTAGTTTGGGTTCTGCAATCCCTTACAGTTGTCGGATCTGGGGGAAGTCGGATCTACATCGTTGATTAGCACCTAACGAATAGAGTCGAGGTCAGAGCTCTTGGTCGCATGAAGAGAGGACAGAGTTCCTTCAGCTGGATAAGGATAATAGAGTTTAGCACTTTGTTTTTGAGTTAAAGGTCACGGGAATGGTCCTATGGGAAATCGTGACTGAAGCGAATGGAATTGTGACAAACAGTAGGATTCTATCATGTTAGTGATCGAAGCAGCTGAAGAGCATTCAATCCTGGGACACCCTTTGTGGGTTTAGAGCAACCAAAGGAGAAATTAGAGTTTCATAACCATGGGATAGGCGAGAAGATTTGGATATTTAGGTCAGTTCATATCTGACTTGCATCATAACTCAAATAATTTCATCAATGAAGTATACATGTAAATAATAATACTTCATTTACACCAAAGTAATTTCACTTATAAAGAACTCTTAATGTTTAACACAAATCCTAGAAGTTTCTATCTAGTGTCGAACCATAATAATTGTGCAAAATTTAGCACACCTACCCTTCTAAGGATTGTGCATCTTGCACCTTGTTTAATTAGTATGAAGCACAGATAAAAATTATAAAATCATTAATTAATTCATTGATCCATTGAATTTCTAAATCAACTATAATCATTAGATTCAGACCCAAGGTTCAACTCTAACAGGGGCAGACCTAGGGTTCAACTCTAACAGTGCACCAAAAAACCCTAACTACTAGCCCTTACGGCAACACCCACGAAGCAGATGAAGTCTCACCTGAAGTAGCAATAGGGGGGTTGCAGGACACATGTGTCTACAACCAGAGGAAATGCAAGATGATTCCAAAACAACAACGCAAAATAACCCAGAGATTCTGAACAGTATTATGCCTAACTTCGTAAAGTAAGTTATATCTTCTACATAACAGTGCAATAACAATGTAAAAGGTAGTAAATAAAAGAGCATCAACCACATGGAAAAACAATATTTTGCATGGTTCACCCTCTCCCTAGGGCTACGTCCACAGAATTTTTTTTATTGATAGAATAGATGAATATATACAGTTCTATCTGCGCACTCAGTTGCATATCCTTCTCCCTCTTCCTCTTTATTTCCTATCCCTGCGCACCCAGCTACAGAGTCAATCTTCACACCCTGCTGAAGACCCAAAATACAAGAATTCCCTAAAACATAACACTTATGCATCTCAACACCACCATCGCCTCCTATTTCAACTCTTCTAGAACTCTATTTATACATTCCATGACTCTTAGAAAACCATGGACCGAAGCCCAGGTGCCAAAACCTTAGGTCCACATAACCCTCATTTTAAGGACTTCGCTGACCTGTTCTTCCTTCTTCTCCACGAGGTGCTCCAAAGCACCCATTAGTGTCTTCTTCCACTTGTTTAATTGTCCACGATCTATCTTCTTTGTTGCTTTGGCTTCCTTGATCTTCTCTTTAAACGGCTTTCTTTCCTTTACTTTGTTCCTTCTTTTATGCTTCTTTAACCACTTCAACCCTTCCTCATTTTGTGTGCCTTCCGTGCACTTCATACTTTGTCTTTCTTCTTCCTTAATATTCACTTTCTTCCTTAATACATGACCGAGGGCCAACATAAGGTGACGTTTGGCTTCTTCTTGAAGCTCAAGCCAAAAAATCTCTGTTGATTCTCGCTCAGTTGAGTTTAGCAAGAGAATTCATCCATCATATCGATTATATCATGGAGAGCCATGAGGTTGGCGTTATGTGAGAGTGATAGCACAAAGGTTTTCGTCTAAGGAAATTATGTTAGTCCTAATCGTAACAACAATTATAGTAAGTTGTCTGACACAATTTCAAATTCATTTATCGCATCCTTGTGGGTAGATGGTTTCCACTACATTGTGTACAGAGATCGAAGTCAACCATATGATTGTGTATCAACCTCCAGTCGACCCTAATTACTCAGATATATTCCTTTATGTTTAGAGGTTACCACTCCATTTATTTACAGTGTCGGATCGACACAATTGTAACTTGTTAACTAACCAATAGTGGAGTATCCTTGCTTTCCTAGTTTATGTTCATGAACGGATTCGAGCCTTGGATTACATGCTAACATGATTTTTCTTATATTTTATCTCGTTTTTAAAAAGAATTTCATAACCCATAATTTATCCATAATTTTAAATAATAGTTATTCTAATTACACGATTATCAATAACAGAGTATCATTAACAGAGTATACATTAACCTAAACAGTGTATCCATCGATTATGAATTGAACAATAGTTTTATTTAAAATATAAAAACAATTAGGTTGCATGAACAAAAATTCGTGTGTGTATATATATATATATATATAGAACCCAGTATCAATAATTTCCAATGATAAAAAGGAACTACAGATGTAATCATTTATATCGCAACTTCAAGACTGTTTTTCAGGGTTACAATATTATTAGTTAATAATAATTTATCACCGTCTACAGACCAAATAAATAAGTCCCCATGTCGCCAATTTCAACACATTTTCCTTCCAAATCATTAGTACCATACCACCATTCGAATACAATCAATATAGATTATATCTATCATTTTATACAATTTCACAGAGGATAAGTATTTACGCTCTCCTTTGTTTTTAACACAACATCTCCTATTTGTGCCATATAAAATTATTCAATTTAATCGAAAGCTAGAATCATGGTGGTAAATATTTTTTATTTAAATCTGGAACTAAATCGCAACAAAATTTAAGATATTATACAACAACACTTAGGAATCCATTAAAATAAATTGTCTTTCTACAAATAAACTAATCTTTCATTTATATCCATCAATGTTCCTTTTTACAATCATTATATAGAGTTCAATTACATTCAATATTGGAATTTATCACTTGTACTATAATCTATCTAATCAAGTAAATAACGTAAATATAGTATTGTAACCCAAGGTTGACGATATGGTGGATTGTTCCAATTTGAATAAAAGTTGGCATGTGTCCTCCTTGCTACCGCATGCTAATCTAGAGACTTCACCGGTACCTCCCAGCCAACGTTAGGGGTACTCTTCTTCCCCCTTATCCCCTCAAGCCACAAAGGAGCCACACACAGGAAACCAGAAACTCAATAGCACAAACTTGCCCTCGCAAGGAGAGGCTTGCACCTCTTGAACAAGCTTGAGACCAACTCTCCACAAGTAAACTTAGTCATTTAAAATTTTGGTAGCATAAAACTCATCCAACATTAGGGTTCTTTCTCTCTTGCTCACCATTTCTTTTATAGGAAAATTTGCATTGACACATGTCCTCTCATACACAAATAAATAATTTTTAATAATTTAATTAAGGTTTATTCACCCACAACACATGTCACACTCTCCCCAAGTTGCACATGTTAATTCTCTTTTTATTTTACTTAATTAGACATGTTCCCTCACATTCCCCAATCTGGTCCTATTTTTTCTCCTAGTTACCCAATCCCTCCTTTATTGTGTCCCCTAACTAAAATTCAGTTTGAGTTTGATTAGGAGTCTTATTTTAGTTAGGATTTAGTGGTTGATTTACTTAGGATACTAACTCCATGTTGACCACTTTAACATCCCACTCTACTAAGAATACTATTATTGACTTATGCTTTGAGGACACTTGCTTGCAAGTGATCCAGGTATGGTACATTGTGATTTCATTCAGATTTTGGGTTATATCTGATGAAGTTGAGGTTATATGGTTTATTGATTATATCGATGTATTGTTGGCTACTTTGGGCTGATCGAGGTTCTAACTACAGGATTACCAACAACCCGTCCACCATCGGCCCTTCTAGATACCAGAAGGAAACACAGCGCACGAAGTGCACTGCGCAGTCTCACCCGAGATGGCTTCAATGGGTGGTTGTAGGACTCAGGTGTCTGCAACCAAGGGATGGGATGTGTTTCTCTCTCATGGGAATTAGATCTATTCAACAACTAGATCACAACCCCTCATTTATTAAGTTATCCCTAACAGGACCTTAGCTTGGACCAGTGATTCAACTATTCCAACAGACTTCATTGACCATTATAACAACATATACCAAATGACATATATTCATATACTATAACATTAGATTCAGATATGAATACTAACTATGAAATTCATCCATTTAGTGTTGTTCTACAGAGTTCATCAGTGCTTTCTTAGTGCGCAGTATTATTTCCTTTGTTATTCAAGTAGAAAGATTGCACGCATACACACATAACACAGATATACTGTGGTTCACCCCCTCATGGGCTATGTCCACAAATATTTTTCACTTTGGCTCTTTAATCATATTCTTCATGCAAAATCTAGTGCTGCGCACTGTACAATTCTTCCACCATTACATTCAATCACCACAGATCGTGACAATCAAAACTCAGGACTTCCTCCTAATAGTTCTATCTCCATCTCATGCACTATCTAATGAAAAACAACCAATCAACAACCCTAATACATTCTACTTTACACAAAAATGGGACAAAGACCTTACAAAAACCCTAACCCTAAGTGGGTTAGGTTTGTCCACCTTCCCCTTGACTTAATCTCGGTTGGTCCATGATCCAACTGTTCTCCAAGTCGATGCTTGTCCACTTTCCAACTGCTCTACAGTATTTTGTCCACTTTGTAACTACTTTTCTCAGTGCTTCTTTTCCTCTTTTTTCAGCGCTACTTTTCCTCTAATTCTGGCACGCTCCTCAATTTCTGGTGCACTCCCCATTTTTTGGAACTACCTTGAT
>JASDQU010737931.1:207736-230717 GCA_032191745.1 Picea mariana
ATATATATATATATATATATATATATATATATAGATAGATAGATAGATAGATAGATAGATAGATAGATAGATAGATAGATAGATAGATGTTTTTGACAAGTCGTCATGAGTGTGCAAGATACATGACAGGTTAAGGATGTTGATGGCATCGATGGATTCCCTTGGACATTGGGTTGAGTCAGGGAGTGGATTATATCTATTGAGTATTTCATTTCACGCACATATGTTGTATGATTGATTATAATATGAATTATGTATATGGAATTATTGATAATGTTTTTGTCAATGGATGCAGGCTTGACGATCCTTGCTAATCCAACTCACATAAGGAGTAGAGGGGCCATGCACAGAAACCAGACATTGAGGGAGAGGTGTGGTAGTGTCGCTATCATAGACTACTATCACACTCACCATGGTTTGAACTGTAGGTTAACGATTACCTAATTCAAAAAGTCCATGATGCCTTGAGGACAGACTGAGACAGTCACTCACAAATATTTCTAAGGAGCGTGCAATAAGGTAGAGTTATTATTCCTTAGAATCCCTTAGTCTCTCAAAAGGTTGACTGAGTGGAGTGTTGACTTCAAAGGTCGGACAACTTCCAAAACAATTCTAAGGCGAGTGGCACCCTTGGAGCATGGAGCTATGTCTTGAAGGGAATGTCGCATAATTAAACTTAAGTCAATAAATCTAGATGGCCTAGAAAAACATTGAAATATTTAGACCTTGTTGGATTAACTAATTAAATAAACAATAGATTTAGTTGAAAATCCTAACAAGAGTCTAAGACTAAGCCTAAGATTTTGCCTAAGTTTGAGTTTAATTTTGGGACTAATTAAAATATTAAATTTGGGAAAAATATGATTCTAGGAAAAGTGGGAAAAATATAAAGATTGAATAAAATGCACTTGCGTGTATGAATTTAATAAAAAGGAAATTTTAAATAGAAATAAATAATAACTTGAGAGGTTGCTTATACATAGAATAGAATCTAGAGTCAAACTACACTAGTCTAACTAGAAGAAGACTCCTAATTAAACTCTAACTAAGATATAGTTAGGGGACATTCCTTAAATGAGAATATGGGGAACAAAGGGACACCTAGGAGTGAAAATAGGAACACATTGAGGATTGTAAGGGATTTTGACCTTTTAATTAAAATAAAAATGGTAATTATTGGTGTAACTTGGGGATATTGTGACAAGTGTGTGAGTGAGTAATCCAAATTAAAATTTACTAAACAGTTAATTATTTGTGCATGAGGACATGTGTCAATGAAGAAAAGTCTATAAAAAAAAAATGGAGAAGGGAAAAGGGATCTGATTTCTAAGAATTGTTATGCTGCCAAATTTTTATTGGATTATGTTTTACTTCTGAGAGTTAGGATACCAAGCTTGTAAAAAGACTGAAATCTCTTCCTTGCAATGGAAAGACTTTGAGCTATTTTGTTGGTTTCTTGTGTGTGGCTCATTTTTAGCTCAGGGGGCTAAGGGGGAAGAAGAGTACCCCTAACATTGGTTGGGAGGTACCCGTGAAGTCTTTGTAATTAGCAAGTGAAGGAAAGGAATGAGCGCAATACTTTGAAGGGCGTCTTCATTTCGCATCTTTCATTGGTTCTGGTATTTTTATATTCTGAATTTATTTATATTACAAGAGTATTAGTACAATAGATTGATAGAGTCACTATAGAATCATTGGAAATTTTGAATGTCAAGTGTTACGTTTGTTTCCAAATGAATAATAGTTACATTGTTATATTTTAAATTTTCGTTGTAAATTTCATATGTTTTTAGAACTCTAATTGAGTAGCCTGATCCTCATTGTATAATGTGAATTTATATTGCATATAGTCTATGTTTAAAGTCTGTATTTTCATCCATATTTGAAATAGGATTGATCATAGTTTTTAGTTGAGATTATGTTAGGAAATTTAACAATGCATTGTTCGTTGGTCAATTAAGGATTTAATTCTGATTTGTATCGTGAGTTTATTTGATAAAATTATTTTGAAATCCTAATTTAATTCACATCGTAGATCCTCTGTTCATTTTATGACAAATCAATTCCATTTGTAAATTAGACCTTTGTTGATTTACATTTAAATCCTAATTCAATTTTTATGATGGGATCTCTGTCGAATTGTATTCTGGATCTGAAACCTTGTATATTTTTCTTGTTAACGCTTATGTCAATTCAAATTCATTGTATTATGGACCTCTATGAAATTTTTTCAAATCCGAACTTTATATCATGTTTTTTTCTGTCGAATTTGTTGTTTAATCCAAAGTACTGGTAACATGAATGTCTGTGTTATTTGAAGTTAAATCCATAGTTTTTGGAACCGAGGGAAACATGTTAAAGTCTATGGAGTTTGAATTTTAACCTATAGTGTGTTAGCCCTTTTTCCTTGACAAAGTCATGCATATAACCATAGGATAGAACCTAACGCTATCCAAAAATGGTGCTATTCGGAGCTTCAAGACTCTAGTGCTCCAGAGGTTGTCAACTTTAACACTCCTTTCCACCTGAAGTGATTACCGATCGAATTCGGTCGTAAAGTGAAATTGAACGGAAGTTGTAGATTAACCCTAAAATTTTACTTACCTTTGTCGATGATTATTGATTTAATCTAATAGCAAACAGAGATTCTCCTCGTGCGGGAATCTTACAGTCTAGATCCACTCCGAAACTCTGGGCTTTGGGGTTTTTCCCCGCTTTCACAACTTAATATTTTTTCATCCAGATCACTGAACCTCCTATGGGCTCAGAGATCTGACAGCTTACATATTAACCCACCGATATACAGTGTAGATTCACTCCGAGACTTCAAGCTTCGGGGCTCACTTAATAGAAACAACTATAATCCTCCAAAGTAACTAATCCCAAACATATTAGGTTTTAATGAGTGCGCTTCTCCCATCTGATATAAGAGTTAAGGGATTTTGACTCCTCCCGATTAAATCTCGTCCACTCAAACCTAAAACAATGAAACTCTCCTCCTAGAGACTTACCCTCGCTTTCCCTCATAGAGATTCATCACCAAGATGACTCTTTTCTCTAGCACACACGATATGTTCCCTCCTGAGATCTAAACTTTAAGAGGTCTCATGTTCACTTACTGTGATTACTCTGTGTAGTTGCATTATCTCTGCTAAAATTTTTACTTCAAAAGGGTCTTTTTGTGCACCTCTTGCTTTGGCACTGGGAAAGCCTTGTTCTCTCACTCCCAGCAGAGAAATTTGTATCTGAAAACAAAATTGAATTCTCATTTCCAGAAATTGACATTACACAGACATGAATTTTACTTATCATAGTATCTTTGATTTAGAAGGTACACAGAAAGTTTACAGTCTCCTATTGGTGGTTGAGAGTTTCTCTTTCAAATTTTTACATGTATCTATTATGCTAACTCATAATGTATGATTACTTGATTTATGCTTTGAAGGGCTGTCTAATTTTAATTAATGACTGATGCTTTTATTTCATTGGGAAAAAAGATACATATGTTAAATGGTGACTTGTAATTAATTGATGGAATTCGTAAGGATATGGCATATTATCTAGATGATGGTTAGTTATGGTTTCAGTAACCTTTAAGAGAAAGAAAACTTGACTAGTAATTGGATTTTAATGATTTAAATTGTGTTATGATTTGGTACTTTATTGGTGTTGATCCTGAGTCTAGATTTGAGTTTGGATAAGGGAATTAGATGCTTCCTTGTTCCTGAGAATAGTCTCTAGTCTTGAGACCTTAGGTGGTAAAAATCAATCGGATGAATCCTTGACTTGAGCGTTGATTATGTGTCTTGGAGGTCCTAACCTTGCAGGTAGATTGGTTGGGTAGGTATTTTTTGTTTCCTTGTATGATGATTGTTCTAATGTTGTGTGATGAAAATAGTTGTGGTTGATCTTGAATAATTGTGATGTTGTGCTCTTGTTGTATGTGATGTTATGTGAAGTGGCATATCCTTAATACATTGAAGTTGTATCTAAATCTAGTTGTGCAATGAGATGAATGGAATAGAATGTGTATTATTGAAGTATGTTAATATCATGTTTCACTTGTTCAAATGATGTTTTATTAATGTTTCAAAAAAAAAAATATCTCATACCATTTCTCAATTACTTAAGACGTAACAGAGGGGATTGTTACATATGGTATCAAAGCGAGTTCAACCCTACGAAATAGGACCGTTACGACATCCATTGTGTTAAACTAAATGATTTAGTTAGATCGCTAATAAAAATATGAAATTGTTCTTGCAAGTAATCATGGTTATGGGACACAAGGGAAGTAGACAACGTGGTGCTAGAGGAAGAGGTGTGACACCTTCGATAGTACCCATGCCAGAAGGGTCTAACCCCTAGGGAGATGAAAATATTGTTGAGAAATAACATGTTGTTGTGGGAGATGTGGTAGGTTTGATGAGATCCTTCCAAAGGATGTTTGAGGCATTGATTAACTACACGGATCAAGATGAGGGTAGAGCGTCTATACCCAATCAGGGTTCACAAAGTGCTCCATTTGGCAATGATAGTATACATAGAGAACTCGAGAAGGTAATGTTTCCTGAGTTCATGGGTGCCACGAATGGATTATCCATAGAGGCATGGTTGGAGAATATGGTGATGTGATTTTCACTTTGTGATTACACCTCCAACATGAAAGTATACATGGCAGTATTTCAGCTGAAGGGGAGTGCTCTTCTATGGTGGAAGATGCTCCTACCTCAATTAAATATGGTTGTTGAAGACGTGTCATGGTAATTGTTCGAGGAACAGTTTTGGGAGAGGTACTTGTCCAAGGAATTCATTGAGTTTCATCTTAATTAGTTCAACACCTTACGATAGGGTAGTTGTATAGTGCCAGAGTATGAGGCCATATTCATGGATTTACTTAGGTATGCTCCACATCTGAACACAGAGAAGTTAAAAGTCAACAAGTTTTTGTTTGGCCTTAATTTCAACATTCGTGCAAAGGTACGGATCCTAATTCCTTAATATTTACATGATGCAGTTCAAAAGGCCCTCATAGTTGAGGAAGAGATGAACAACAAAGGTCAGGTCAGGACTCCTTCTAGATAGGGTGTACAGGTGACATCAGGAGTGTAACAGCACCCACACCAGCCAGACAGGCTTCAGGGCATCGAGATACGCCCAGAGGACCTATGTTCACAACACCATGGTGACAGACTCCTCAGCATAGGACTCCTTACAGAGGACCACAACATCAGCAACAGTGTCGTCCACAGCAATAGAATTTTAGGCATGTTCAACATAAAAGACTAGGATCACAGACTATTAGACTAGCAGCTTCTACTTTGGGGAACAAGAGCATTGGATCAAAGACTGGATGTTGGATATGTGGTGAGCCACATTACCAGTGAGACTGTCCAATTGAGAAGGCCAGAGCGATCGGATCATTAGGACCCACCACAGTTGGCGATTTGGGCAAGGCCCACAAGATACATGCAGTAGTGAACAACCACCAAGCTGAGCACCAGTCCATTGTGCTAGAGACGTCAGGTACAATTGCAGACCAAAATTACAATATATTGATAGATCCAGTTGCTACAGAGAGATTTATCTCTAGTGCGGTGCTGAAGAGAATTAAGGTAAAGGTAATCAAGCAGGACGAGTTCAAATACGTAGAAACTCCATCAGGTGCCAAACAGAAGGTTGGAAGAAAGGTTATTGACTGTAGCCTTACCTTGGGATACTTTGTGACAAAGGTAGATATTTATGTCACAATCTTACAATATTATGACATACTGATTGGTATGGATTGGTTGGAATCGCATAGTGAAATACTTAACTGTAAGATGAAATGGTTAAGTTTAACGGATGATTTGGGACAAAGTAGAGTGATTGTAGGAAGAAACCAGGCAATGTCCTTGAGGTTTATTTCTTCCCTACAATTGCACAAGAGTATGTGCAAGGGATGCAAGTTATATGCAATCTTAGCGCTGAATGAAAAGGGGGAGTTGAAAGGAATAGAAAACCTTCATGTAGTACAAGAGTTTGAAACTTATTTCCAGAAGATTTACCAGGTTTGGCACCTGAAAGAGAGTTGGAGTTTATAATTGACTTGAAACCTGGAACTGAACTGATAGCAAGAACACCTTATCGGATGAAAATGCCTGAATTGCAGGAGTTGAAAATTCAATTGAAGGAGTTTTTGGGTTTGGGAATGATACATCCAAGCGTGTCACCGTGGGGTACCCCAGTGATATTTTTTAGAAAGAAGGATGGATCATGGAGGATTTGCATTGAATATTGTCAATTGAACAAAGCTACGATCAAGAACCAGTACCTTTTTCCAAGGATTAACGATTTATTTTATCAGATGAAAGGAGTGACGGTGTTCTCGAAGATCGAATTAAGATCGGGATATCACCAATTACTGATTAAAGAGGAAGATATCCCTAAAACCACTGTTAAGATGAGATTTGGACACTATGAGTTTAAATTTTTATCATTCGAATTGACGAACGCCCCGGGAGTATTCATGAGTTTGATGAATGGGGTGTTCCATGAATACTTGGAAAAGTTTGTTCAAGTTTTTATCGATGACATACTGATTTATTCTTGAACAAAGGAAGAGCATGATGAACACTTGATATTGGTCCTGCAATGCCTAAGAGAAAATAAATTGTATGGGAAGTTATCAAAATGTTATTTTTACCAATCAAAGATTCATTATTTGGGACATATCATATATGGTGAAGCTATCGTTGTGGATCCATTGAATGTAGAGGCAATTATGGAATGGCCAGCACCGACAAATGTACAAGAAGTACATAGTTTTATGGGTCTAACAAGATATTATCAACTATTCGTCAAAGTCTTTTCGAAGACAACAAATCCGATCACTAAATTGTAGAAGAAGAATAAGAAGTTTATATGGATTGAGAAATGCGCGGAATCATTTGAAAAGCTTAAGGAGTTGTTGACGACAAAGCCAATATTGAAAATCCCCGACATGGACAAGGATTTCTTGGTATGTACAGATGCATCCAAGGAGGGTTTAGGTGGAGTTTTGATGCAATACGGTGGAGTGATCGCTTACATTTCAATTAAATTGAGAAATCATGAAGAGAACTATGCAATGCATGACCTGAAATTATTGGAAATTGTATATTCCTTCAGAGTTTGGAGACATTATCTAATTGGATGAAAATTTGAATTAAAGATAGATCATTGTGGATTGCAGAATATTTTTACACAAAGTGACTTGAACGTGCGACAAAGGCATTGGTCAGAATTACTTAGTGAATACAACTTTGAAATTACTTACATTAAAGGAACTGTGAACCAAGTGGCAGATGCGTTGAGTCAGAGACCACGCATATTTTTGGTATTACCTCTTAAGACGAATCTTTGAGAAAATATTCTAACTTTACAATTCGACAATGACTGGTATAAAGAAGTTAAGAATAATATTGGACAAGATACCATGATCGTACCAAAGTATGAAGGTTATTCACTAGACGACGATGGATTGTTGAGATTTAATGGAAGAATTTTTGTACCACCTAACGACGAACTAAGAAGTTTGAGCTTGAGTGAAGCGCATCGAGCAGTATACATGGCTCATCCGGTAGTCACAAAGATTAAGGAAAACCTTAAGCCTTTATTCTTCTAGAAGGAATGAAACAAACATAGTTGGCTACATGGCGATATTTTTAGAATGTCAACAAGTGAATCTTGAACATAGACATCCAGAAGAATTTTTACAACCACATGTTATTCCATAATCAAAATGGGAGGTCATTTCGATGGAATTTATCGTTGGATTTCTACTGATAGTAAGAAGGAACGATTTGATTTTTTTTTGTAGTTGTCACTCTAACGAAGAGTGCACACTTTATTCTTGTGCGTACGATGTATCAGGCTCTAGACATAGCTAGATTATTTGTCAACAAGATTGTAAGACATCATGGTGTACCAAGAAGGATCATATCCTATCGAGGATTGGTGTTTATAGGACGGTTTTGGACTAGTTTCCAAGAGGCCTGGGGAACACAACTAAAATTTAGCACAACTTACCACCCAGAGATAGACGGGAAAACAGAAAGAACAAACCTGATTTTGGAGGATATGCTACGTATGTATGTGATGGACAAATAGAAACGTTGGGAAGAATTATTTCCACTAGTAGAGTTTTCATACAACAACAAATATCGAAGTACGATTAAGATAGCATAGTTTGAGTTTATTTATGGGTGACCATGTCGGACGTCATTGATTCGGGATCGAATCAAGAATAGGGTTCTCGTAGGGCCAGAAGTGATTCAAGAAATGGAAGAAAATATGTAATCGATGAGATAGAGGATTAAGGAAGCACAGGATTGGCAAAAGAGTTATGTTGATGTGCATCACGTTGACCACAGTTATGAAGTTGGAGACAGAGTCTTCTTGCGAGTAAAACCACACAAGAGTTCAATTAAGTTTGGAAAGTGTGCTAAACTATCTGCTAGATTTGTGGGACCCTTCGAAGTAATGAAAAAGAAAGGACCCGTGGCTTATTGACTAGCCTTGCCTGATTCTTTGAGGCGTATGCATGATCTATTGTGTGTATCTGTTTTGAGACATTATATTAGTGATCCTTCACATGTTATTGACATGAGTTACTTCCAGGTGTCGGACGAGAGTGCTCTCATGGAGGATCCAATCCAAATTCTAGACCATCGCATTCGACATCTACGGCGTCGAACATTCGATCAGGTCAAGGTCCAATGGGACAATTATAGTCCACACTTGGCTACCTAGGAGGACGCATTTGAGATGCATCAACAGTTTCCTTACTTGTTTGATAAATTAGACATATAGATCTATATCATATACATGTATTTACTTGCTATTTTATATACTATAAAAACTTTAGGGTGAAGTTTAAAACAAGAGGGGGTGTATGTAACATCCCTCTCTACTGAGAATGCTATTATTAACTTATTATTTGAGGACACTTGCTTGCAAGTGATCCGGGTATGCATTGTGATTTCATTTATATTATGGGTTATATATGATGAAATTGAGGTGTTATGCCTTATTGATTATATTGGTGTATATATATTGACAGATGCTTTTGACAAGTCGTCCTGAGTGTGCAGGACACATGACAGGTTAAGGATGTTGATGGCATCAATGGATTCCCTTGGACTATGGATTGAGTCAGGGATATTATTGTATTTATTGAGTACTTCATTCCATGCACATATGTTGTATGATTGATTATAGTATGAATTATGTATATGGAATTATTGACAGTGTTTTTGTCAGTGGATGCAGGCTTGATGATGCTTGCTAATCCGACTCACATAAGGAGTAGAGGGGGCATGCACATAAACCATACATTGAGGGAGAGGTGTGGTAGTGTCCCTATCACAGCCTACTAGCACTCCCACCATGGTCTGAACTATAGGTTAACGATTACCTAGCTCGAAAAATCCATAATGTCGTGAGGGCAGACTGAGACAATCGCTCACGAAGATTTATAAGGAGAGTGCAATAAGGAGGAGTCCTTATTCCTTAGAAGCCCTTAGTCTCTCAAAAGGTCAACTGAGTGGAGTGTTGACTCCAAGGATCAGACAACTTCCAAAACAATTCTAAGGAGAGTGGCACCCTTGGAGCATAGAGGTGCATCTTTAAGAGCACGTCGCATAATTAAACTTAATTCAATAAATCTAGATGGCCTAGAAAAACATTGAAATATTTAGACCTTGTTTCAGGATTCTGGGAGTTTCTCACATTTTTGCAACAACGAATATATTTTTCTAAAGTAACAAATCCCTAACAACTCGGAGATTAATGGTTCCCACACCCTTCTTCTATCTATGGCTAGAAGAAACTTTGGGGTTGTTGGCTTCAAAATTTTATGCTTCTACAACTCATGTTACCTCTGAGCTAGTGAAGGTCGAACCCACAGATATGATAGTCCATGATTAACCGTTGACAGTTCTCAAGATTAAGTCTGGGCTACGGGAGTTCAGGAATTTTCTCACCAAATCAAATTTCACCCACCACCTCCCGAACAGTTCAATTCCGAATACTTGGAATCTACGGACATGTGTATCTAGTGTTTGATGGTAAGGATTTACACTGGACTTCGGGACTTCGGGAATTCCTTAACCTTTAGTATAGAATTACCAAACCTTCGAAGAATGAAGGCCCATAGATCTAACGGCCCATAATCGATCGCTAGATCTATGACTCTCCTTCACTCCGGGACTTCAGAGCTTCAGGGTTTTTCATCTCTTAGGAAGTTAGAACTCAATCTTGTCAAACTTCTGAACTCTTACAGACCCAATGGCTAGTATTCGCCCACCGATCTATGATGCAGATTCACTCCGTGACTTCAAGCTTTGGGGCTCACTTAATACAAACAACTATAATCCCCCAAAGTAACAAAGCTTGGAGGTATTGGGGCTTAATGAGTGTGCATATCCTATATGATCTAAAGGTTAATGGATTTCAACTCCTCCTGATTAGATCTCATCCACTCAAACCTAAAACAAGGAAATTCTCCTCCTAGAGGCTTACCCCCACTTTCCCTCATGGAGATTCATCACCAAGATGACTCTTTTATCTAGCGCACAAGGTGTGTTCCCTCCTTAGATCTAAACTTTAAAAGGTCTCATGTTCACTTAATGTGATTAATTTGTGTAGTTTCATTGTCTCTCTTGATCTTTTTACTTCAAAAGGGTCCTTCTGCACACCTCTTGCTTTGGCACTGGGCAATCCTTGTTCTATGACTCCCAGAAGAGAAATTTGTATCCAAAAAACAAAATTGAATTCTCGTTTCCAGAAACTGACATTACACAGACATGAATTTTACTTATCACAGTATCTTTGATTTAGAAGGTACATAGAAAGTTTACAGTCTCCTATCGGTGGTTGAGAGTTTATATTTCAAAATTTTACATGTATCTATTATTCTAAATCATAATGTTTGATTACTTGATTTATGCTTTGAAGGGTTGTCTAATTTTAATTAATGATTAATGCTTGTATTTCCTTGGGAAAAGCGAGACATCTATTAAATGGTGAATTGTAATTAATTGATGAAATTCATAAGGATATGGCATATTATCTAGATGATGGTTAGTTATGGTTTTTGTAACATTTAAGGGAAGGAAAACTTGACTAGTAATTGGAATTTAATGATTTAAATTGTGTTATGATTTGGTACTTTATTGATGTTGATCCTCAGTCTAGATTCGAGTTTGGATAAGGGAATTAGATGCTTCATTGTTCCTCAGAACATTTTCCAGTCTTGAGACCTTAAGTGGTCAAAATCAATCGAATGAATCATAAACTTGAGTGTTGATTATGTGTCTTGGAGGTCCTAACCTTGCAGGTAGATTGGATGGGTAGGTATTTTTGATTGCCTTGTATGATGATTTTTTTGTTAGAAACAATGATGTTTTGTGATGAAACTGGTTGTGGTTGATCTTGAATAATTGTGATGGTGTACTCTTGTTGTATGTGATATTATGTGATATGGAAGATCCTTAATTCATTGAAGTTGTATCTAAATCTAGTTGTGCAATGAGATGAATGGAATAGAATGTGTATTGCAAAAGTATGTTAATATCATGTTTCACTTGTTCAACTGATGTTTTATTAATGTTTCAAAAAACAAAAATCCCATAACCTTCCTCAATTACTTAAGACGTAACAGAGGGGATTGTTACAACCACCTATTCTCTCATGAATATATTTTCTCTTAATTAAAAATTCATTTTTATTATTTTCATGCACATATGTGCACATACCCAACTTTTGATTATTATTCTTCGTTTACTAGTTTATTAAGTATAAATTCCTTTAACCCTTTTTATATTTTATTTAGTTAAATAACTTAGACTCTTTGTTAGTTTTCTAGTTTATTAATTTAATAATTAATTGTATGCTCTTTTCTAACAAAGTCTAAGAATTTTATTTTATTTTCTAGGCCTTCTAGATTTTTATTGAATCACAAATTTGTTTACGCGACGTTCCCTTTAAGATGCACTTTTGTGCTCCAAGGGTGCCACTATCCTTGACTAGTTTGGAAGTTTGTTAGACACTTGAAGTCAACACTCCACTCGGTCGACATTGTGAGAAACTAAGGTATTTTCTAAGGAATAAGAATTATGCCTTATTACATGCCCCTTAGAGTTCTTCATGAGAGACTATCTCAGTCTTCCCTCATGGCATTGTGGACCCATAGAACTAGGAAATTGTTAACCTACAATTCAGGTCATGGTGGGAGTGCTAGTAGGTTGTGATAGGGACGTTGCCAAACCTCTCCCTCATCTGTCTGGTTTCTGTGTATGACCCTTTTACTCCATATGTGATTCAAATTAGTAAGAGTCACCAAGCCTGCATCCACTAACAAGAATAATGTCAATAATCCATATACATAACATCCATACTAAAATCATCATATAACTAATACATATAAATCAATACTCAAAACTGACACCAAATGCAAATCCACTCCCTGACTTAATCTAGAATCCAAGGAAGTCTATTGATGTCATCGGCATCCTCAACCTGTCATGTATCATGCACACTCAGGAGAAATCATCAATAATTCATGTCAATGTATATACATCTAGAAATTAACATATAATCACAATGACATCTCATAATCAAGCAGAAATCATAATGTACCATAACTGGATCACTTTCTTGCAATTGTCCTCAAAGAATAAGTCAATGAAAAATGTGATCAGTGGAACTGGATGTTACAGTCACTTCATGTATGTAAGATAGTGTTATCAAATTCGGTGGGTTTGAATTCAAACCAATTAGGTTGAAAACTAATCTGATTCAGAAAAATATGGAACTTGGATTGGTTTGGACCTGTTCCTTTTCAAACTAGATTGATTGATGCAGGAGCATCGCTCCACCTCAACAACGTGCCAGAAATACAATGCATCAATGCACTTAGAGGGAGTTGATCCTGAAGAAGGATGTGCCAGTCCTTTCAAATTTTGAGCATAAATTAAAAAATTTAATGTAATTAAATGTTCTAAGGGTCAGAGAAAGTCGAGCCACTGTATTTATACAGGTTTCATGTGAAGTATCCTTTAATGGCTTACAGGTAGATAGATTTAGGTATGATTTGGACTAGATGGCCATTGAATGTAATTTAATGTGAGTAGGTAGCTGGAGGGAAGGCTCGAGAAGCCCTTCTTTTGTAAAAATATCTTGGTATCAAAAATTAAGTTATTTGGTTGTTAGCTCATGGAAGAACAAGAGAGGAGAAGAGAAGTGTTGAAGACTCTGTTGTATTTCAACCTTTGTAAACCTTTGTACAGAATATTCCGATTAATACAAGGAGCATACTTCCCTGCACATGAGTTTTTTGTGTATATGTTTATGAGTTTTTCTATATGGATTCTGAATGTTTATTTTGTGAATCTATGAATGTTGTGGATGTTTAAATATTCTCTTGCAAGAATTAGATAGGTTTGTCTATCGGTAGTTTCCTAAGTGTTATGGGCTCTTAGGCTTGTGCAAGGAGTGCACACTTGAGTTAGTGAAAAATCTATGAAGCCAATGCAAGGAGTGTGTTTAGAACTATGTTTCAAGTTCATAGAAGAGTGTGTCAGGTGGGCACACCAGAATAAGTCATAAAACTCATAAGGGAGTATTATGCAAGGAGTGCCCTCAAAGTTGTTGAACACTCTAAGGATGAATTTGCAAGAGGAGGCACACTAGAGTTACTAAACACTCCAAGGAAGGAAGCTCTGCAAGGAGTGCATCGAGTAGGTGCAAGGAGTGCGCAAGGACTTTATTTTGAGTTATGTGAGAAGGTTGCCAAGATGACACACCAAGAGATAAATACTTGGAGGAGAAGTAGTGCAAGAGTGCACAGAAGACCCGTGCAAGGCGTGCACTGGGACAACACTTGGAAAGTGTTGAGGAACTCCCAAGGAAGAAAGAGTGCAAGGAGTGTGCAGGAGATTTCGTAAGTCACAAATCTTGGGACGAAGAGCATAGACAGCCAAGGAGTCATCTTGAGAGGACAAAGGGACTGAACCCTTTGAAGTCAGAGAGTTTTCAAATCTCAGGAGGAATAGTGTAAGGTGGGTGTAGGTGAGCTTATTTCCAAGACCAAAATCTCGGGAGGTGGAGCGTAGGAGGAAGCCAAGAAGTCATCTCACAAAGAAATATTCAAAGGTCGAAACCTTTGAAAATTATAAAAGAATCTTTTTTTGGAAGGAAAGTGTAGCACCAATGAAGGAGGAAGCCACAATTTCCATAGGATCAGTTGTCGGAAGTGATCTGGGTCATCGTGTGAGAGTCCAGTGGAAGGAAGAGCACGTAGAGGAGAAGCACAAATCTCTTTTGTTGGATCTAGGTGCAAGGATCTACAGTCGTTGGATCCAGGTAAGTTGCGCAAGGTTTAACCCTAGAAGTCCCTAGGACTTCAAGAGTTTGTGTCTTTTAATGTGCAGAGGGAACAAGACTCCTGAAGTACCGAAGCTCAGAGTGTATCTGGGTCATCTGTTGTGGAGGACACTTGTCAGGAGATCCAGAGAAGTCTAGAAGTATAGCTATCTGGAAATTCGGTTATCCAGAATATTTGGAGGTGTAGTTGCAGGAGTGTACAAACTCTTGAAGCTCCGAAGAGCGGAGTGAATCATAGTCGTCAGTGCAGAAGACATGTGTCAGTAGATCTGGAGGTCCGGAAGTTAGTCATCTGGCAGTTGTGAGGAACAGGTGCGAAGGGGTGAAAGACTCTCAAAGTCCGAAGTACCAGAGCAGATCCTCACCCTTGAATGGGAGGACATGTGGCAGTAGATAAGGTGTGGTCCAGCGACTTGGAAATCCAGAGAAACAAAGGTGAAAGTACCCTGGAGTCGAGAGCTCATGAAGGGTCGAAGGTCGGATCTCATCTCAATCGTCTGTCGAAAAGGACACGTGGCACCAGATCTGGAGGTCCAGAGGTATAGCACTCCAGAGGCATTTGGGATGAAGTGTGAGCCAAGAACTCCCGAAGGGCCAGGAGCCGGAGCTAAGCTCGGTCATTCATTTCATTAGACACATGGAAGAATATCCAGAGGTATAGAGACTTGGCACTTCGGAGAAAATCAAAGTGTAGAGTCGTGAGGACTCTCGGAAGCTAGAAGGTCGGATTCCATCCCATTCATCCATTGGAGAAGGAAACGTGGAGGGTCGATCATACCTTCGTTAGTTCGGCATTCAGGGGATGTGAAAGGTTTCATTGTGAATATTCCCAGACCCCCAAAGGAGAGAATAGGATCTAAGTCATTCGTCTACATAGACATGGGAAACATTGATTTGGATCCTCCATGAGTTTGCTAGTTCGACGCTCTGGAGATTTTAAAGTGTTACACATCTAGAACTCCCAAAGCCCAGACTCCTAGAGTGGATCATGGTCGTTGGCTAACGAAGAGGTGTGAGCTATTGATTGCTTGTCGTGTGTGTATTCGACTGTCTAGCACTCTAGTAGAACTACAAAGAGGTGTCGTTAAAAACCCCAAAGCCCGGAGTTGCGAAGTGACTATCAATCGTCGATCGAGTGGGAGAAAAGGAGTCATCCAATCTATGGGTTCAAAGTTCATCACTCTGGGATTATTATGTGTTGGATCAGTCAGAACTCTCAAAGCCCGGATTTGTGAAGAAGATCTCAGTTGTTAGTTTGCTGAGGATTATGGACCGTTGATCATGTAGGTGGTCGGGTGTTCATCGAATTCAACATTCGATAGTTATGGAAGGTGGTGAAGGCAGAGATCTTTGGAGTCACAGAGCCTGGAATAATTGTGGGCCATAGATATTGGTGGAAAGTGGGAATCGTTGATCCCGTAGGTGTTCAGCAGTTCATTGATTCATGGGTTCGGGTTATTGGAGGTGTTATGCAGTGGAAAGTCATCGAAGCCTGAAATTCCAGAGTTCATCGTGAACCGTAGATCTTGGCATTCATCAAGAACCGTCGATTCCTTCCCCTTGCTCGATGGTTTGCATGTTCGGCGATTCTGGAGGGAGGAGAAGATGAAGCTCCCGGAGCCCAAAGCTCTGGAGTCCTGAATTTGCACTTTTGGGGTTAGCACCTAGTCACAGTCCACGGTCATATGTGATTCCTTCCAGGAAAAAGGGGCCAGTGCCTGAATTTGATATAAAAGTGAAGTTTGGCCTATGGTTTTATACAGAGTCTAATGGAGGACTCTATTGGTGTATGAGGACCCTCACAGAATTGATTTTTAGGTGCAGGAAAGAATAAAGGACTTGTATAATTGGTTTTGAGGGTTCAACAGGAACCTGTGAGCCGCTTCAGCCCCCGAATTTGAACGATCCTAGACCGAGAGCTCACACAGGCTGCAGGTGAGGGTGGGGGTCTCCATCATGTGGTATCAAAGCTGTTTTTTTTGTAGACAGTGGGAAAAGGAGGATAAGACAGAGTGTTGATGCTCTGTGAAGATTGTTTGCAAGTGTGCAGCAGTCACTAGACAGCCAGGACGGATGCAGGAGAAATCCGTTGGTGCGCTCATTTGTAGGGTAGGAGAAGAAGACAACTAGGTGGGATGAAAGGGAAATAACTAGTTGTGTTCTTAAGGAAGAGAAAGAGAAGATGGCTATTAAAGGTCAGAAGAAAGGTCGAAGAGAATACCACAAGAATGTGAGTCAAGAAGATATGGACAAAGAGCTCAAGGAGATCTGAGAGGAGCTCAACAGGATGATGTTGAAGATGCAGCTGGAAGTAAGAGGAAGATAGAAGTATGAATGGCCCATGAAGAAGAAGGAAAAGTGGCATGTCCAGCAGTTTATTTCCAAGAGGCAACGATAGATATTGAGAAGGTAGTTGAGGCATGCTAAAAACCTCAGTGCAACAAAGGAGGAAGTGGTTTACATTTGTGAACCAGAGGTTGGAGAGAACCTCAGTGATGAAGAAGAGAGATCATTCAAGGATCTCATAGATTTCCAAGAGGGAATAAATGAACTTTCATATTACCAGGTGGGAAATAAGAAGAGATTATCTGAGGATCTCATAGATTGCCAGGAGGGAAGAAATGAAATTTCAGATTGCCAGGTGGGAAAGGTGAAGAATGTGAGACTGTCTGAAAGTCTCGAGAACTCAGAGGTGAGTTCGGATCAGCAAGGAGTGTTGATGGGAGAGAAGGAGGAAGGAGAAGATCATCCTCATTTCATATTGATGATAGGAGGAATTAGAATATCCCTTGGAATGGGCTTTGTAGGAGCTCATGTTTGTGAGGAGGAGATGTAGGAGGCATCCAGAGAAGAGGACATGAGGCCAATTGTTTTTAAAACTGACAATGCACATACTGCAGGTGCAGAAGGAGGACATCCAGTGGAGACTATCATGAAGGAGGATATTGAGCAAAAATTGACATTTTCCCAAGTAATGATAGGAGAAGAGGAGCACTCAAACCAAATTCTCACTTAGTGGGACAAAGAACTAAAGTTGTTGGAGGACTGGTTGAGCAATATAGTGACATAAGAAGACTGTCATAAGGATGCAGTCATGAAAAGTGAAGAAGAATTTTAGCCTGAGGAGTAGTTGGATAAAGTTGGACTTGTACTAGCACAAGAAGAGCCAGAGGAACTGGCAGAAGTTACACTGTCAGAGGAGATAACTGAGCAGCAGCTCAGCAGTATGGTTGCATAATTTGAGTTTGCAGTGGAGTGGCAAGCCAATGCCACAGGAGATAAAATCATCATGGGATATAAAGTTGATCTACCCATTAATATGTGTGATTAAGAGGAGATGCAGTAGCAGAGAAGACTACAAAAGAAGAGCCAGCCAACAGACCAGCTGGATAGAGTAATAGAAGAGATAAGAAAGATGATGTTGATATCATCTCAGGAGATAGGAAACAATAGAGGGAATATGACCAAAGGAGAACTTGTAGTAGAAGCAAGACAACAACAGTAGCAGCGGAAAAGAAGAGGAGCAGATCGACAGCTCCAAAGTAAAGTATGGGACCCTGGAGGATCTCAACCTCAGCAGCAGAGGAGCCATGAGCAGGATCTCATGATTTTTGCCAATGCAGGAGTGTGATGCAAGAGCATCGCTCCACCTCAGCAACACACCAGAAAGACACTGCATCCACGCAATTAGAGGGAGCGGATACCAAAGAACAACGTGCCAATCCTTTAAAATTTTGAGCATAAATTAATATTTTTAATGTAATTTAATGTAATTAAATTTTGTAAGGCTTAGAGAAATCTGAGCCATTGTCTTTGTACAGGTTACATGTGAAGTCGCCTTTAATGGCTGATAGGTAGATATATTTAGGTTTGATTCGGACTAGATGGCCATTGAATGTAATTTAATGCGAGTAGGTAGTTGGAGGGAAGGATCGAGAAGCCCCTCTTTTGTAAAAAGATCTTGGTATCAAAAATTCAGTTAGTTGGTTGCTAGCTCATGGGAGAATAGGAGAGGAGAGGAGAAGTGTTGAAGACTCTGGTGCAATCCAATCTTTGTAAACCTTTGTACAAACTATTCAAATTAATACAAGGAGTAGATTTCCCTGCCCATGAGTTTTATGTGTGTATGTTTATGATTTTTTCTGTATGGGTTATGAATGTTTACTATGTGAATATATGAATGTTGTGAATGTTTAAATATTCCCTTTTCAGGAATTAGATAGGTTTCTCTATCGGTAATTTCCTGAGTGTTCTGGGATCTTAGGATTGTGCAAGGAGTACACACCAGAGTTAGTGAAAACTCTGTGAAGCCAACGCAAGGAGTGCGTTTAGAACTCTGTTTCAAGTTCAAAGAAGAGCGTGTCAGGTGGGCACACTAGAATAAGTCATAAAAATCAGAAGGGAGTATTATGCAAGGAGTGCACCTTAGAGTTGTTGAACACCCTAAGGAATATTGTGAAAGAGGAGGCACACCAGAGTTACTGAACACTTTGAGGAAGGAACCTCTACAAGGAGTGCATCGAGTACGCGCAAAGAGTGTGCAAGGACTCTATTTTGAGTTTCATGAGAAGGTTTCCAAGAGGGCAGAGCAGGAGATAAATAATCAGAGGAGAAGTAGTCAAAGAGTGCACAGAAGACCCATGCAAGGTGTGCACCGGGACAACACTTGGAAACTGCTGAAGAACTCCCAAGGAAGATAGAGCGCAAGGAGTGCGCAAGATATTTTGTAAGTCACAAAGTTGTGCAAGATATTTTGTACGTCACAAAGCTCAGGACGAAGAGCATAGACATCCAAGGAGTCATCTCGAGAGGGAAAAGGGATTGAACCCTTTGAATTCTGAGTGTTTTCAAAGCTCAAGAGGAATAGCGCAAGACGGGCGCAGGTGAAATTATTTCCAATACCAAAAGCTGAGGAGGTGTAGCATAGGCGGAATTTGAGAAGTCATCTCGCAGAGAAAGATTCAAAGGTCAAAACCTTTGAAAATTATCAAAGAATATTTCATTGCAAGGAAAGCATAGTAGCCGTGAAGAAGGAAGCCATATTTGTCATAGGATCAGTCCTCGAAAGTGATATGGGTCGTCGGATCAGATTCCAGTGGAAGGAGGAGCACACAGAAGAGAAGGACAAATACCATTCGTTGGATCTAGACCCAAGGATCTACAATTGTTGGATCCAGGTAAGTTGCATGGAATTTAACCCTGAAACTTTGGAATTCGTGAGTTCATGCATTTTATATGTCGAGGGGACGAGACTCCTGAATTATCAAAGCCCGGAGTGGATTTGGGTTGTCCGTTGCAGAGGACATCTGTCAGGGGATCCGGGGAAGTCCAAAAGTCCCGCTATCCAGAATATTTGGATGTGTAGTTTCAGGAGTGTACAATCTCCCAAAGCTCTGAAGAGCAGAGTGAATCATAGCCGTTGGTACATAAGACACATGTTAGCATATCTAGAGGTCTAGAAGTTCATCATCCAGTAGTTGTGAGGAGCAGGTGCTAAGGGGTGAAAGACTCACGAAGTCTGAAGTACTGGAGCAGATCCTCACCCTTGAATGGGAGGACACGTTGCAGCAGATAAGGTGTGGTCTAGAGACTTGGAACTCTATAGGAACAGAGGTGAAAGTGTCATGGATTCAAGAGCTCCTGAAGGCCAAATCTCATCTCGATCGTCCATCAGAAAGGACATGTGGTGCCAAATCTAGAGGTTCAGAGGTATAGCACTTCAGAGGAGTTTTGGTTGAAGTGTGAGTCGAGAACTCATGAAGGGATGGGAGTCGAAGATAATCTCGGTCGTTCATTTCATTGGACCTATGGCAGAAGATCCGAAGTTCCGGAGACTTGGCGCTCCATAGGAAATCAAAGTGTAGAGTTGTGAGGACTCCTGGAAGCCCGAAGGTCGGATTCTATCTTATTCGTCCATTGGAGAAGGACATGTGGAGGTTCAATCAGACCTTTGTTAGTTCATCATTTAGGGGATGCAAAAGGTTGTAGTGTGAAGACACATGGACCCCTAAAGGAGCAAATAGGATATGAGTCATCCGTCTACAGGGACGTGGGAACCGTTGATAAGGATCCTCCTCGATTTTTCTAGTTTGGTGCTCTGGGGGTTTTAAAGTGTTGGTGATCTGGAAGGATCTAGGGAACATCACAGAAGTTTTAGAAATGTCCTAGGAGGCTCAAAATGGCCTCAACAAATGAGAAAGGGAAAAAATTCAAAGTCCTCAAAGCTCATAAAAACCGACATGAGCGCAAAAAGCGCGTTGTAATATTTCCAACGGCATAAACGGTTCATCAAACGGAGTTATGAATCAAAAGATATTCGCAGTCAAAATTTTGGTCAACCTATCTCGGTCAACAGGGATGAGTTAGCATCTGTACTACTAACGTCAGCATCAGCACGGATGACGTCAGTGTTTGTACAAGGTATGTGGCACATGCATAGATCGACATGTGTTATGATGACATCATCATGATGACATGGCAGCACCCGAGGCTGGCACATGTCACTCATTTTTGGCATTTTCAAGTCGACATGTGGACCAATGAGAAAGTTCCATGTAGACACATGGAATCCATACAGCCACATGGAATATTACATGGCATCCATATAGAATGTGCCAGGTGACGTGGCAGGCACAATGGCAGTGACATCAGCATGAGGACAGTATGCTAAAGTTGTCTAATGACAGTGTGCCACGTGGCATGCTGATTTGGCACTTTGGACCACCAAATGGGCCAATTAAAATGTGACATGTGGCACCCTTAGGTGACACCATGTGGCACCACCTAGGATGTTCCACGTGCCCTATTGATAGTGTGACAAGTGTCAGGTACATTCAGTAGCATGGCAGACAAGTGGGCAAATTGATGGTTGCCACGTGGCCCAGTCATAGGCTGCCATGTGGCAGCGGGCAAATTCCTGAGGCCCAAAAAACTGAAAATTCAAATTAAGAAAGGGTTGGCAAATGGCCAACCCCTTTTCACCAAATCTGGCAGATTTCCACTATATTTGAATCTTCGCCAAAAATAAAAGGAGGTTGTACCCAATCTGTGAAATCTAGCAAGATCCCACCAAAGTCGCTTCAAGCCTCCACCATATCTGGCATACACTCCAAATGTGGTGGAGGTCATGGTGGTTAAACAAAAATATGGTGTTTTGTTATAATAGAGCACTAAAAAGGGAGGCCCACGGGTTTGATCCCGGGACCTCCCCCAAGAAATGCCTTAACATAACCTATGCCAATCGGTTAGGCTATCGCCCACATTGTTTAATCTACCCAAATTTTATTTTAAGAACTGAATTTCACCAATGCATGGGGAAGGATCGTGCACCAGTCCATCCAGACCATACCAAGCATGATTTTCAATGTAGAGTACAGTGCATTAATTGCAAGGAGTTTCACATGGATCGAGGTAGAGGTGCAGCGAAGTCCTAAAGGTGACAGTGTCCGATGGAGACGATTTGACAGTTGATTTTGGGTAATTCGACGACACGAATACAATGGCAGTGTTTGTTTTGGCAATAGAGACTCCAATCAATAGGCTAAATTCTATAAGGGCCAATGTAAGCACTCTTTTTATTATGTTGTTTTCTCGTTAAATGTTGCAGCATAGTATGCTTGATACAGGTCCGAAGGAGCATGGAGATGTTGCATCAAGGCAGCAAGACCATTGTATTCCTTCTATTTCTTCATTTTTTCTCTTCTTACACATAACCAAATCATCCACATGTGAGAGAAACTTTATGGCACTTGAATGATAAGTGACCAATGAAGCAGTCAGGAATCTTATAATTTTGGGATCTGTGTATGGGCTGCATAAATGCTTGGATATTAGCAACAGATATAAGGCATTTAATGGCTCCATGATGATGAGGGTCATTTCTTATTCTTCCTCTTTTTCTGTATTGAGTATGTGGGAATGATTTCCATGTCAGCATCATGGATGCTTCATGAGTATGAGAACTTGTGAAGCTTGTAAACATTCATGATCACATTAAGATCTCTTGTTGTCATCACCGAAAAGGGACTTTGGCATTACAACTTGTAAAGAAGAGACATCATTGTAGCGAGGAGAATAAAGCAGTCAAGATTTGGAGCAAGACCCGAAAACGTAGCCCACATCGGGTGAACTTAGTTATTAAGGGAAGTGCCATGTCTCTTATGTGTATTATGTTCTTAAGTTGCTTTTAATGAATTTCTGCACATAGAATATTAAATGCAAGCATGACATATAACACATAAGGAAGATAAAAGAGGTTTTAATTCAATTTGGATTCAAGTCCATAAATACTTCAACTATACCTTTAATTGCAATCCGCTCAAGTAAAACGATCTATAACTGACCCTTTGGAAGAGTGACAGAATCAAACAAATTACTGGAAACTAATCACCCCATGGGTTTAGATCAATTAGACATTCGGAAATATCGAATCCCAAAGTCCCAAAGTGGATCGTGGTCGTTGGCTAATGAAGAGATGTGACCCATTGATTGCTTTTTGTGTGTGTATTCATTTGTCCGAAACTCCAGGAGAACTGTGAACAGGTGTCATGAAAAACCCCAAAGCCCAATGTTAACG